>JAWPHD010003594.1:0-211955 GCA_037043455.1 Cyrtodaria siliqua
TGTGGGCTCCAGGGTTGCAGCCTCCGAGAAGTTGGGTGAAAACGGGGTAGGTGCAGGAGGGCCAGACATCAAATTAGCTGGTGACATCCCGGAATTATTGGCGTATGTGCCTGCTGGCATCTGAGCATACCTGCCTGCGCCATGTTTGCGGTAAAGGCCGGCGAGACCTGGAATTGATCATGTAGTGAATAGTGGGAGAAAAATCAATGGTTGGTTAAGTATTTAATTTCATATTCTCCAACAAATAGATGTTGGATAGAAATCCTACCTACATAATCTTTTAATTAAAAAAATATTTTAATAAGTTGCGTTAACTGAAAGACATGACCAAATTGTGGGAAATTATCTTTTCTTTCAATATTTAAAGTACCGTAAGACGAACGGATTTTAAAGTAAAAACTATAAATTTAACTATTACTTTAATACTTCCAAAATCTTACCACTTGCAGTTGGCATTGGAGGTGCACTTGTCTTCAGGGAACCACCCGAGAGGGGAACTTGTGATGTAGGTACCAGTGGGGGCATACTGTGTGCCCCAGGTGGCCTTTGTGGAGTCGACTGCCCTGATGGAGGCCCAAGAGGTCTCATTGGGCTTCCCTTGTTGATTTGGGAGAATGGATCTGAGGCTATAGTCATAGCAGAGTTCTGAAACAAGGTTGACGATGATGGGGCTCCAAAATGGGGTGGAGATTGTCCAACAAAACTGTCTGCCTCACCAAGACCTTCATCTTCTGAAAACAAACCAAAAAGAGAAATATTTCTATGGGCCATGGATTTTCCCAACTGAACAAAATGAGCGGAAAACGTAAAATTTGACACTCGTAATAGAACTTACAAGGTCGACTTTGACACCGAATCGATACGCACATCTTGACATCATAAGTAAGCATCTTGTAAAGTTGAAAATTGTGCGAGATCAACACACAAACTTTTTAACATAAAATTTGCCGGAAAAAAATGCTGCAACTCTGGTTATACAAGGTTGACGCTGATCAATATGCACATCTTGGCCTCATAGTCTATTAGGTAAGCATCCTCACCTGTAAATTTCCAAAACAATCAGCTGAAAAATGCGGGAGTACGTGAAATTGCTATCTCACATAGATTGTTCTATCCAAGAGTGAAGATACAACTATACTACACTCAATAAGTGTCTATCATTTCAATTGTCATCGAAGTTGCGACAAACCGGGCAGGTGGCACAATTTTAAATGTCCAATCTTCATTGTTGTTTCAACTAATTTAAACCCAATGTTCAGTGATATAATTTAATCACCCCAAGTCAATAATTTTCTTGATGTGATAAACATGTTTCAAAATTGGTCTGACTAATTCTTTGAAAGTGAGGGAACCAATCACAAATAACAATTAGTGACCAAAACTGCTTAAGGCACTGAAAAATATGAATATTATTGTTGTTGTCACCATTCACTTTCCAAAACAGTTTAGAATCTTTTGCAACTTTAAAGTTTTCTTATTTGGCCATATGTGTGTATCCTAGCTGAGCCCACACCATTACTTACCAATTATCACTACTTTTTTTATACTGAACACTGATTAGCTTAACAGAGAATTTTATTTTCATTAAGGCCAAATAAAATTATACTTGTGTTTACTGTAACAATGCTGAAAAAAATATGGTAGGTAGGCATTTTATTTTATGGCGAAGTTACATGTGGTATTTTTAAAAACTACAATAGATAACAATATACACTTGTGTATGTTTTATTGTTTCCCAAAAGACCTAGCAACAACTGGCTCTTTTCCCAAACACTTGCAATTATTTCAAAGTGGTAAAACAGTTTTAATTTTTTCCGCAAGTCCGGAAGAGGGTCAGCTCCAACAGCAGCACAATGAGCACATTTACCGACCTGTTTGTGCTACTTACAAACAATTCAACAATCGATTCTTTATGGAGACATTGAATGTTGTTTAACGGCTCATCATTACAGTATAGGTTATTTAGAGAGAGAGAGGGGAAGGATACATAGGAATCCGGGAACCGTGCCCTAGTCTTATTATCGAATAGATTCCTATGGTTCTTTAACGTGCTCGGAGAATAGACCGATATACCGGACCGCCCAGTTTACGTCCCCATCCGACGGACATGGCTAAGGGAAAGTGTATTGCCCAAGAACACACCAACGAAACTCAATGGCAACAGGAGGATTGAAACCGGGGCCTCCGGTTACAAATCCGCGGTGCTACCAACTGTGCCACGCCAGCCCGCTCTTTCTTTATGGCGAGTGCACACCATAATATTGAGCGCTTCCATGTGCTGGCATTTTTGAAACTGTACAGCCAAAACAGCAGGGGAGATGCCATTTGGACATTTTATTTTTTTCCAATAAAAAAAAAAGGAGTCAGTTTTTTTCGGAGGGTCGGACTGGTTACAGTAAACTCAGGTATAATTTTATTTAGCCTAACACATCTTTGTCAGATTTATGTGTGAGATTATCAAAAGAAAGTGTTTGAGTAGCCTCGGTCACCCTGCCTGCTTCTGATTTCTTCACTACGCTACACAGATTCAGAACCAGGGCCTGAGGAAAATGGAAGTTCAAAATCGCCCTCACGTTGGGTAAGACTTTTCAAAAAAATGTGTATTTTCAAGTTAATTAGATGTTAATTTCTTCATTGTACCTTTTTAGAAGCACCAACTGACGCTGTATGTTTATTTATGCAATTGTCGACATTATGGGCGAGAAAAAATGAGCAAATAAATTCGGCTAATTTCTAATGGACGCTTTAATTGGCCTGATCTGCCCAGACCAATATTTGCAAGTAAGACCTTCTTGATTTTGCCATTATCAAATCTCGCTCACTCTCAAACTACTATGTAATTATTCTTTTATTTCGTAACTGATAGACAAGATTAATATGAACCGTTCCTGTTTACAAGAAAGTTATATATTTAACTGGAAAAATATAATTAAAATGCAGGGACTTACTTAGTTAAGTGTAATAAGTAAAGTTAATTACTTTAAATAATTTATGAAACACAAGCAGTGTTCCCACTGACTTTTTCATTTGGGGGTACATGTACCCCCTACTGTTAAATTTTGGGGGTACACTTCAAATTTAGGGGGTACACTATGAATTTTTAAGATTGTCAAACCAGGTTACCTTTCAACATACTTTATTGGCTACTGAAAGCATTACAATACACAGCACAGTGTAATATTCAAGTTGACAACAGTTACAGTAAATCATTTCGTTCAAGTAAAAATTTAATACCAGTCAACACGTTTGCGCATCTATAAATAGTACACGGGAGAGACGAAACACGATTTGAATTAATTATTTGATCTTCATTTATTCTATTATGAAGTTTTTATTTTAATTTTAAATATACTTACTAAATCTGAAAAAGAAATAAGTCAAAACCACCAGAATGAGATGTCGATGTTTTCTCTACTTTCATTTAGGTAACGCGTGCGCTTATGACGTCATAACCAATCATCGTAGTATGCACTAGAGGGATAGGGCAATTGACGCAATTACTCGGGATAATGTTTTCGTAAACAAAGCGTTTTAGTTTCGTTTTGATTTTTCAAAAAATATTCGGACAAAGTGGACGAGAATTTGGAAATCTACCGACGGTCATGCTTTCTTATTATCAGACTTGTATTTTTTCTGTGCGTGCATGCACGTACGACGTCAGTTTTCTGTGCGTGATTTTTTGTTTTCATGCGTGATTCACGCACATATGTGCGTGAATGGGAACGCTGACAAGGATTAAAATATCTGAGTAATGCACATCTAGCTACTTTCATTGAAGGTATCATTATAATGGCAATAAAAAAGACATTTACCCCAGAAAAAAGGTCAATAGTCTGACAGGTTATATTACTAACACAACTAGAAACAGCACTCGCACAATGTTTTTGCATGATACATTCTAAAATGTGTCTAAAACAAATAAACACTGTATATTCATTATACAGAATTAGTGTAGAGACCCCACGAAATGGCAAAAGCGTAAATAAGCAAAATACGAATTTGATTTTGGCAGGCCAAGACAAGTTTGGAGCAAAGAACTTAATTAATTTCCATAGTGTGCCCTATAATTTCTTGAGGCCTGATCTTGAAATAATTACAAGACACATTTTTAAAACGAAAAAAAAAGTGAATGAGTTATCAAGGATTTGTATCCGTCTTGAAAATAGCACACGCTATTTGGAGAAGGTTAATGGTTTTGACATTTTACATTTTGACAGCTGTCAACATAAAATGTTCAGTTGTTTTTTGTACATTTTAGCAATTTAGAACAAACCTGGTCCAAATAAAGACGGTTCAGATTGAATAACAGGCATAAGAACATCTGGTCGATCAGGTGGTGTAAGTGTAAGACCCCCTCCTGCAGGCATAAGCAGCAAAGGAGGTGGTGTTTGCTCTTTTTTTCTGTTGTCTGCCATTACACGTCAAAAGCGGAAACGGAAGTGAATTGCCGGTGTCAAGTGTTTCATTACCCGAATAGATTTGGGGTAAGGGATCATATAATTTATACAAACTTAACGTTATGGTGAATATATATATACACATATATTTTTTTTGAGCCGTCTTTTGACGACCCGTTTAATCTCCCCGTCAATAGTTGGAGCAAGGGTCGGGGAGGACAATCCCTTACCACACCCACAGACATATTAATAAACAGATTGGAAACTTATCTTAACCAAATATCACGTGGCACCTTAACTTTTCCTTCTATCTTCTCACTCAATTATTCACTGATTTTGATGAGGATTCATAGTGAATAGCAAAATGGGATTATAATAATTTATGTTTATTTCCAAAATAAGAAATTGTATTAAAAGATGTTTAAAGTTAAAAATGTTATCATTTTCCGCTTTTCTCTTAAAAAATCAAGGTTTTGACATAGTCAAACCATAGACATCAATCAGTGGTATCTATGTCTATGGTCAAACTTTCCGTCAAACTCCTTTTTTGCTCTAGATGTAAGAGAAAGAAAAATCCTATCATTGGAAAGTAAATTAAATTAAATTTGTGATGGGATTTGGCATGAATGAAACTTGTATCTATAAAACTCTGCATGATATGTGTGTTTAAAGTTGGGAACTATTTTGTGAAATTTTCGCACTGTGCCACGTGAAATTTAGATAATTTTCGTAGTGTCCAATCTATTTGTTATTAGGTATGTGCCACACCTTACAATATCTTTACATTTCCATGCAATATTCATATTCAGCATATTGAAATTAAAACTGATACAGAAAAGATAATTTATTGTACGGTTATGGCAGGAGAAGGAAAAATAATCTGTTTAAATTATTGAGATTTCTGAGAAACTTGAATAAGGGTGAAAGAATTAACAAAATCGGATAATAAACAAAGAAGATATGAGCAATTGAAGTTTCAGTTGAAACGGATATGGAAGCGGCCATTTTGAGAGCTATGACATCACGGTTCTAAATGACCATATATGGAATATTTATAAATATGAACATTTACTGATTTATAGGGGGAAAATGACAGCAAATGTATGAAAAATATGTAATACTTAATGGAAATAAAGCTTTATATGACCAGTAAAAAATGCATTCATTTGCAGTGATTTTCTTCGTTTTAAATGATATTAATCAATATTCCATATATGGTAAATAGAACTATGACGTCATAGTTCTAAAAATGGCGGCTCCCATATTCCTTTTAGAACAATCTTTAAATGGTCATATCTTTTTTATTTATCATCCTATTTTGATAATTCTTTCACCTTTTTTCATTTCTTTCAGAACTCTCAATAATAGAACTTGTTTGGCTGTGTCGCTACGTCCCCTTTAAATACAAAAATGGTAAAAAAAGTAGTTCCGGCAAAGTGATATCGTCACACCAGTGACGATATAGAAAAATGATATCGTCACACCACAATCACTTTTGTCTGATACTAAAAATATGCCACTGAGAAATCCTTATAAATCACTGATAGGTATATAATAATACTGATTAATCTACAATAGTTTTGTACTTTCAAATCTTTCTAGTTGATTATTTCTAATTGCGATGTGTCTATGTATTTCATACAGATACCTTTACTGTAACTCTACAGTCGATTGTTCTTCATTTGTGTTAAAAATAAATGCTTGTTCTGACAGATTCAGATTTTTTTTTTTGTTAACAAGCAACAGTTTATCAGTGTTAAACAATTTTGAGATGAAGGATAGGTCCAAAACATGTGAACTATTGTCTCGTCTTGGTTGCAGAAGTGGCAAAAAGGGTTTTCTACTTTTTTTAAAATTTTATATAGATAATGCTTTGTTGAAAGAAGCCGATGGGTAATTCGTGTTTGAAACCATTGTAGTATTGTACTAGAAGTAATTTTGAAAGGGGATGAATATATGTCTTTCCATGTTTCGGCTTCAATATCATAAATATGTTCCCATTTGATTTTTGATGTTGGACTTTCATTATTTCTGTTAAAAATGGAATACATATCAGTGCAACCTTTCTTGTTTTTGATGATTGCAGGTTAAATTGGGTTTTATAATTTGTTCATTGTTATTTTGTTTTGCAATTGTTTTCTAAATGTTTTAATGGCAGCAAAAATCCTTCATAGATTAGATTTTTTTTTAACTAGTTTTCTCTTCGAACTCAGTAAAAGAATAAAATCCACCATTTTCATTGATTAAGTCATTTATAAAAATGACGCCTTTCCTATACCATATCTGGTTAAAAAACGGCTCACCGCCAATCAAAATACTGTTATTAGAGTAGTGGGTTTGACAAAAAGCCCTCAGTTAGGCAAACTAAGATTATGAATTTAGCACATCTTTCTAGAAATTAATTCTCTTTTTTTGTGAATGTTTCACAGTAATTTTTGCCAAAAGATGTTAATTTTTTAATGTCTATTATCTTTTCCAAAAGTTGCTTCCAAGTACTCTCGTTAGTTATGAGTCGTCTTATCCAGGTAGTTTTAAGGCTGAATATAAATGCTTTAAGATTAATCATACTGAGACCACCTTCAGAATGCTGCTTAACTATTACTAATTTTTTAATTTTTCAGGGCCTTCCCATAAAAAGTCATGAAATATGTTATTAATTTTGTTATTGTGTTTTCATTTGAATTTTGGAAGAGATATAAATAAATGATTTAAAAAAGGAACCACTAATGTTTTAATAACTGTGATTTTACCGATTGGTGTTTAATATCTTCGCTTCCATATCTTTACTGTATTTTGAAGTTTTAATATCTTATCATTATAGTTTAATTCTATCATTTTACCTAAGTCGACTTTGAAATATATTCCTAGTAGCTTGAAACTGTCTTTTCCCCAGTTCAGTATCCATTTTGTTTTGATTGCATCTGAACTCTATTTTTTCCTCCCTATCCATACAACTTGTGTGTTTTCAAAGTTTATAGTTAAACCAATATATATTTTACTTAGTCCACAGGAAGCAAAATTTAAATAGTGGCACACAATTTCTTTTAAACCTGATGTCGATTTGAATCTAAGTGAATCCAAGTCTATACTAAATCAGAAATGTAACAACATTTTAAATCTCTGGCTACTCATTTTCATTTTTCATTAGTAACGTTGGATATGTGGAAACAATATTATACAAATGCTACCAAGCTTTTCAACCCACGTATTTAAAGTCTGTAACCAAACTGTCTCTAAACGTTAAACTTGTAAATATGCATGGCTTTAAAGGGACACACGGCAATCTTGAAGTGTTTGAAATGGGTGTCTTGACTTATATATCCAAGATCATGTTTACTTTTAACCTGGTTACATTTAAATAAATAAAAATTGAAGTATTCACTTTTTCGTCATATTTTACTTTAAGTTTTAATATATTATTGGTGCAATAATGTCAAAATTGAATAAAATGCACATACAATTTGCTTATTACTATTCTTATAATTACTATTAATGATTGAACAAATGTAAGTTATCCAGAAAAACAAGCGGGACGCCGTGTTTTAAAAAAAATCAAGATTGCCGTGTGTCCCTTTAAGAGCGTACTTTAGAGTAATAGTACATCTTTATAGTACATAATCACTAAAGTGTACAAACGAGAAAACAAACACGCACAACTACATACGTAACAATGAGACTGGGAGGAAGCAATGCATCTAATGGTTAAGCAACTTCTGTCACACTTGACTCAAAGACCTAATAAAGTTGTACCATATATAAATGCAGAGACGTAATCAACCACTAATCAATGTTACTGTGACGGTAAATGGAAAAAAAAGGGCAGTCAGGAAAGCAGAAATTAGGGAAAGTGTATCATACAACTGCCTTTTTAGAACCAATCCGGCTACCGTAGTTCCCCTGGGTACCCGACATGACCAATAGTTACAGATCAGCGTGTCTCCCAACCTAGGCCATCAAGCATGTCTGTAACACTGCTGATTGTGGCGTACCGGCTGACAATGTACCTGGCTGCTCACCTCTGCACCATCTCTATCGTACACTATCGTACAGTTGGGTAGTGTGGGGTACCGGTAGACAGTTTTCCTGGCTGCTCATCTCTGCACCATCTCTATCGTACATTATCGTAAAGTTGGGTAGTGTGGGGGTACCTGTTGACAGTGTATCTGGCTGCTCCCCTCTGCACCATCTCTATCGTACACTATCGTACAGTTGGGTAGTGTGGGGTACCGGTTGACAGTGTACCTGGCTGCTAACCACTGCACCATCTCTATCGTACACAATCGTACAGTTGGGTAGTGTGGGGGTACCGGTTGACAGTGTACCTGGCTGCTCACCTCTGCACCATCTCTATCGTACACTATCGTACAGTTGGGTAGTTTGGGGGTACCGGTTGACAGTGTACCTGGCTGCTCACCTCTGCACCATCTCTATCGTACACTTTCGTACAGTTGGGTAGTTTGGGGGTACCGGTTGACAGTGTACCTGGCTGCTCACCTCTGCACCATCTCTATCGTACACTATCGTACAGTTGGGTAGTGCGGGGTACCGGTTGACAGTGTACCTGGCTGCTCACCTCTGCACCATCTCTATCGTACACTATCGTACAGTTGGGTAGTTTGGTGGTACCGGTGGACAGTGTACCTGGCTGCTCACCTCTGCACCATCACTGCTGATTGCTGGGTACCGGTTGACAGTGTACCTGGCTGCCCACCTCTGCACCATCTCTATAATACACTATCGTACAGTTGGGTAGTGTTGGGTACCGGTAGACAGTGTACCTGGCTGATTATCTCTGCACCATCTCTATCGTACACTATCGTACAGTTGGGTAGTGTGGGGGTACCGGTTGACAGTGTACCTGGCTGCTCACCTCTGCACCATCGCTATCGTACACTATCGTACAGTTGGGTAGTTTGTGGGTACCGGTTGACAGTGTACATGGCTGCTCACATTTGCACCATCACTGCTGATTGCTGGGTACCGGTTGACAGTGTACCTGGCTGCCCACCTCTGCACCATCTCTATCGTACACTATCGTACAGTTGGGTAGTGTGGGGTATCGGTTAAAAGTGTACCTGGCTGCTCACCTCTGCACCATCTCTATCGTACACTAGCGTACAGTTCGGTAGTGTGGGGTATCGGTTGACAGTGTAACTGGCTGCTCACCTCTGCACCATCTCTATCGTACATTATCGTACAGTTGGGTAGTATGGGGTATCGGTTGATAATGTACCTGGCTGCTCACCTCTGCACCATCTCTATCGTACACTATCGTACAGTTGGGTAGTGTGGGGGTACCGGTCGACAGTGTACGTGGCTGCTCACCTCTGCACCCTCTCTATCGTACACTATCGTACAGTTGGGTAGTGTTGGGGTACCAGTTGACAGTGTACCTGGCTGCTTACCACTGCACCATCTCTATCGTACACAATCGTACAGTTGGGTAGTGTGGGGGTATCGGTTGACAGTGTACCTGGCTGCTCACCTCTGCACCATCTCTATCGTACACTATCGTACAGTTGGGTAGTTTGGGGGTACCGGTTGACAGTGTACCTGGCTGCTCACCTCTGCACCATCTCTATCGTACACTATCGTACAGTTGGGTAGTTTGGGGGTACCGGTTGACAGTGTACCTGGCTGCTCACCTCTGCACCATCTCTATCGTACACTTTCGTACAGTTGGGTAGTTTGGGGGTACCGGTTGACAGTGTACCTGGCTGCTCACCTCTGCACCATCTCTATCGTACACTATCGTACAGTTGGGTAGTGCGGGGTACCGGTTGACAGTGTACCTGGCTGCTCACCTCTGCACCATCTCTATCGTACACTATCGTACAGTTGGGTAGTTTGGTGGTACCGGTGGACAGTGTACCTGGCTGCTCACCTCTGCACCATCACTGCTGATTGCTGGGTACCGGTTGACAGTGTACCTGGCTGCCCACCTCTGCACCATCTCTATAATACACTATCGTACAGTTGGGTAGTGTTGGGTACCGGTAGACAGTGTACCTGGCTGATTATCTCTGCACCATCTCTATCGTACACTATCGTACAGTTGGGTAGTGTGGGGGTACCGGTTGACAGTGTACCTGACTGCTCACCTCTGCACCATCGCTATCGTACACTATCGTACAGTTGGGTAGTTTGGGGGTACCGGTTGACAGTGTACATGGCTGCTCACATTTGCACCATCACTGCTGATTGCTGGGTACCGGTTGACAGTGTACCTGGCTGCCCACCTCTGCACCATCTCTATCGTACACTATCGTACAGTTGGGTAGTGTGGGGTATCGGTTAACAGTGTACCTGGCTGCTCACCTCTGCACCATCTCTATCGTACCCTAGCGTACAGTTCGGTAGTGTGGGGTATCGGTTGACAGTGTAACTGGCTGCTCACCTCTGCACCATCTCTATCGTACATTATCGTACAGTTGGGTAGTATGGGGTATCGGTTGATAATGTACCTGGCTGCTCACCTCTGCACCATCTCTATCGTACACTATCGTACAGTTGGGTAGTGTGGGGGTACCGGTCGACAGTGTACGTGGCTGCTCACCTCTGCACCCTCTCTATCGTACACTATCGTACAGTTGGGTAGTGTTGGGGTACCAGTTGACAGTGTACCTGGCTGCTTACCACTGCACCATCTCTATCGTACACAATCGTACAGTTGGGTAGTGTGGGGGTATCGGTTGACAGTGTACATGGCTGCTCCCCTCTGCACCATCTCTATCGTACACTATCGTACAGTTGGGTAGTTTGGGGGTACCGGTTGACAGTGTACCTGGCTGCTCACCTCTGCACCATCTCTATCGTACACTATCGTACAGTTGGGTAGTGCGCGGTACCGGTTGACAGTGTACCTGGCTGCTCACCTCTGCACCATCGCTATCGTACACTATCGTACAGTTGGGTAGTTTGGGGGTACCGGTTGACAGTGTACCTGGCTGCTCACCTCTGCACCATCACTGCTGATTGCTGGGTACCGGTTGACAGTGTACCTGGCTGCCCACCTCTGCACCATCTCTATCGTACACTATCGTACAGTTGGGTGGTGTGGGGTACCGGTAGACAGTGTACCTGGCTGCTTATCTCTGCACCATCTCTATCGTACACTATCGTACATTTGGGTAATGTGGAGGTACCGGTTGACAGTGTACCTGGCTGCTCACTTCTGCACCATCTCTATCGTACATTATCGTACAGTTGGGTAGTGTGGGGTACCGGTTGACAGTGTACCTGGCTGCTCACCACTGCACCATCTCTATCGTACACAATCGTACAGTTGGGTAGTGTGGGGGTACCGGTTGACAGTGTACCTGGCTGCTCACCTCTGCACCATCTCTATCGTACACTATCGTACAGTTGGGTAGTGCGCGGTACCGGTTGACAGTGTACCTGGCTGCTCACCTCTGCACCATCGCTATCGTACACTATCGTACAGTTGGGTAGTTTGGGGGTACCGGTTGACAGTGTACCTGGCTGCTCACCTCTGCACCATCACTGCTGATTGCTGGGTACCGGTTGACAGTGTACCTGGCTGCCCACATCTGCACCATCTCTATCGTACACTATCGTACAGTTGGGTAGTGTGGGGTACCGGTAGACAGTGTACCTGGCTGCTTATCTCTGCACCATCTCTATCGTACACTATCGTACATTTGGGTAATGTGGAGGTACCGGTTGACAGTGTACCTGGCTGCTCACTTCTGCACCATCTCTATCGTACATTATCGTACAGTTGGGTAGTGTGGGGTACCGGTTGACAGTGTACCTGGCTGCTCACCACTGCACCATCTCTATCGTACACAATCGTACAGTTGGGTAGTGTGGGGGTACCGGTTGACAGTGTACCTGGCTGCTCACCTCTGCACCATCTCTATCGTACACTATCGTACAGTTGGGTAGTTTGGGGGTACCGGTTGACAGTGTACCTGGCTGCTCACCTCTGCACCATCTCTATCGTACACTTTCGTACAGTTGGGTAGTTTGGGGGTACCGGTTGACAGTGTACCTGGCTGCTCACCTCTGCACCATCTCTATCGTACACTATCGTACAGTTGGGTAGTGCGGGGTACCGGTTGACAGTGTACCTGGCTGCTCACCTCTGCACCATCTCTATCGTACACTATCGTACAGTTGGGTAGTTTGGTGGTACCGGTGGACAGTGTACCTGGCTGCTCACCTCTGCACCATCACTGCTGATTGCTGGGTACCGGTTGACAGTGTACCTGGCTGCCCACCTCTGCACCATCTCTATAATACACTATCGTACAGTTGGGTAGTGTTGGGTACCGGTAGACAGTGTACCTGGCTGATTATCTCTGCACCATCTCTATCGTACACTATCGTACAGTTGGGTAGTGTGGGGGTACCGGTTGACAGTGTACCTGGCTGCTCACCTCTGCACCATCGCTATCGTACACTATCGTACAGTTGGGTAGTTTGGGGGTACCGGTTGACAGTGTACATGGCTGCTCACATTTGCACCATCACTGCTGATTGCTGGGTACCGGTTGACAGTGTACCTGGCTGCCCACCTCTGCACCATCTCTATCGTACACTAGCGTACAGTTCGGTAGTGTGGGGTATCGGTTGACAGTGTACCTGGCTGCTCACCTCTGCACCATCTCTATCGTACACTAGCGTACAGTTCGGTAGTGTGGGGTATCGGTTGACAGTGTAACTGGCTGCTCACCTCTGCACCATCTCTATCGTACATTATCGTACAGTTGGGTAGTATGGGGTATCGGTTGATAATGTACCTGGCTGCTCACCTCTGCACCATCTCTATCGTACACTATCGTACAGTTGGGTAGTGTGGGGGTACCGGTCGACAGTGTACGTGGCTGCTCACCTCTGCACCCTCTCTATCGTACACTATCGTACAGTTGGGTAGTGTTGGGGTACCAGTTGACAGTGTACCTGGCTGCTTACCACTGCACCATCTCTATCGTACACAATCGTACAGTTGGGTAGTGTGGTGGTATCGGTTGACAGTGTACCTGGCTGCTCACCTCTGCACCATCTCTATCGTACACTATCGTACAGTTGGGTAGTGCGGGGGTACCGGTTGACAGTGTACATGGCTGCTCCCCTCTGCACCATCTCTATCGTACACTATCGTACAGTTGGGTAGTTTGGAGGTACCGGTTGACAGTGTACCTGGCTGCTCACCTCTGCACCATCTCTATCGTACACTATCGTACAGTTGGGTAGTGCGCGGTACCGGTTGACAGTGTACCTGGCTGCTCACCTCTGCACCATCGCTATCGTACACTATCGTACAGTTGGGTAGTTTGGGGGTACCGGTTGACAGTGTACCTGGCTGCTCACCTCTGCACCATCACTGCTGATTGCTGGGTACCGGTTGACAGTGTACCTGGCTGCCCACCTCTGCACCATCTCTATCGTACACTATCGTACAGTTGGGTAGTGTGGGGTACCGGTAGACAGTGTACCTGGCTGCTTATCTCTGCACCATCTCTATCGTACACTATCGTACAGTTGGGTAATGTGGAGGTACCGGTTGACAGTGTACCTGGCTGCTCACTTCTGCACCATCTCTATCGTACATTATCGTACAGTTGGGTAGTGTGGGGGTACCGGTTGACAGTGTACCTGGCTGCTCACCACTGCACCATCTCTATCGTACACAATCGTACAGTTGGGTAGTGTGGGGGTACCGGTTGACAGTGTACCTGGCTGCTCACCTCTGCACCATCTCTATCGTACACTATCGTACAGTTGGGTAGTGCGGGGGTACCGGTTGACAGTGTACCTGGCTGCTCACCTCTGCACCATCTCTATCGTACATTATCGCACAGTTGGGTAGTGTGGGATATCGGTTGATAATGTACCTGGCTGCTCACCTCTGCACCATCTCTATCGTACACTATCGTACAGTTGGGTAGTGTGGGGGTACCGGTCGACAGTGTACCTGGCTGCTCACCTCTGCACCATCTCTATCGTACACTATCGTACAGTTGGGTAGTGTGGGGGTACCGGTTGACAGTGTACCTGGCTGCTAACCTCTGCACTATCTCTATCGTACACTATCGTACAGTTGGGTAGTGCGTGGGTAGCGGTTGACAGTGTACCTGGCTGCTCACCTCTGCACCATCTCTATCGTACACTATCGTACAGTTGGGTAGTTTGGGGGTACCGGTTGACAGTGTACCTGGCTGCTCACCTCTGCACTATCTCTATCGTACACTATCGTACTGTTGGGTAGTGCGGGGTACCGGTTGACAGTGTACCTGGCTGCCCACCTCTGCACCATCTCTATCGTACACTATCGTACAGTTGGGTAGTGTGGGGTACCGGTAGACAGTGTACCTGGCTTTTTATCTCTGCACCATCTCTATCGTACACTATCGTACAGTTGGGTAGTGTGGGGGTACCGGTTGACAGTGTACCTGGCTGCTCACTTCTGCACCATCTCTATCGTACACTATCGTACAGTTGGGTAGTGTGGGGGTACCGGTTGACAGTGTACCTCGCTGCTCACCACTGCACCATCTCTATCGTACACAATCGTACAGTTGGGTAGTGTGGGGGTACCGGTTGACAGTGTACCTGGCTGCTCACCTCTGCACCATCTCTATCGTACACTATCGTACAGTTGGGTAGTGCGTTGGTTCCGGGTGACAGTGTACCTGGCTGCTCACCTCTGCACCATCTATATCGTACACTATCGTACAGTTGGATAGTTTGGGGATACCGGTTGACAGTGTACCTGGCTGCTCACCTCTGCACCATCTCTATCGTACACTAGCGTACAGTTCGGTAGTGTGGGGTTTCGGTTGGCAGTGTAACTTGCTGCTCACCTCTGCACCATCTCTATCGTACATTATCGTACAGTTGGGTAGTGTGGGGGTATCGGTTGATAATGTACCTGGCTGCTCAACTCTGCACCATCTCTATCGTACACTATCGTACAGTTGGGTAGTGTGGGGTACCGGTCGACAGTGTACGTGGCTGCTCACCTCTGCAACATCTCTATCGTACACTATCGTACAGTTGGGTAGTGTTGGGGTACCAGTTGACAGTGTACCTGGCTGCTCACCACTGCACCATCTCTATCGTACACAATCGTACAGTTGGGTAGTGTGGGGGTACCGGTTGACAGTGTACCTGGCTGCTCACCTCTGCACCATCTCTATCGTACACTATCGTACAGTTGGGTAGTGCGGGGGTACCGGTTGACAGTGTACCTGGCTGCTCACCTCTGCACCATCTCTATCGTACACTATCGTACAGTTGGGTAGTGTGGGGGTACCGGTTGACAATGTACCTGGCTGCTCACCTCTGCACCATCTCTATCGTACACTATCGTACAGTTGGGTAGTGCGGGGGTACCGGTTGACAGTGTACCTGGCTGCTCACCTCTGCACCATCTCTATCGTACACTATCGTACAGTTGGGTAGTTTGGGGGTACCGGTTGACAGTGTACCTGGCTGCTCACCTCTGCACCATCTCTATCGTACACTATCGTACAGTTGGGTAGTGCGGGGTACCGGTTGACAGTGTACCTGGCTGCTCACTTCTGCACCATCGCTATCGTACACTATCGTACAGTTTGGTAGATTGGGGGGTACCGGTTGGCAGTGTACCTAGCTGCTCATCTCTGCACCATCACTGCTGATTGCTGGATACCGGTTGACAGTGTACCTGGCTGCCCACCTCTGCACCATCTCTATCGTAAACTATCGTACAGTTGGGTAGTGTGGGGTACCGGTAGACAGTGTACCTGGCTGCTTATCTCTGCACCATCTCTATCGTACTCGTACAGTTGGGTTGTGTGGGGGTACCGGTTGACAGTGTACCTGGCTGCTCACCACTGCACCATCTCTATCGTACACAATCGTACAGTTGGGTAGTGTGGGGGTACCGGTTGACAGTGTACCTGGCTGCTCACCTCTGCGCCATCTCTATCGTACACTATCGTACAGTTGGATAGTTTGGGGATACCGGTTGACAGTGTACCTGGCTGCTCACCTCTGCACTATCTCTATCGTACACTATCGTACAGTTGGGTAGTGCGTGGTACCGGTTGACAGTGTACCTGGCTGCCAACCTCTGCACCATCTCTATCGTACACTATCGTACAGTTGGGTAGTGTGGGGTACCGGTAGACAGTGTACCTGGCTTCTTATCTCTGCACCATCTCTATCGTACACTATCTTACAGTTGGGTAGTGTGGGGGTACCGGTTGACAGTGTACCTGGCTGCTCACTTCTGCACCATCTCATTCGTACACTATCGTACAGTTGGGTAGTGTGGGGGTACCGGTTGACAGTGTACCTCGCTGCTCACCACTGCACCATCTCTATCGTACACAATCGTACAGTTGGTTAGTGTGGGGGTACCGGTTGACAGTGTACCTGGCTGCTCACCTCTGCACCATCTCTATCGTACACTATCGTACAGTTGGGTAGTGCGGGGGTACCGGTTGACAGTGTACCTGGCTGCTCACCTCTGCACCATCTCTATCGTACACTATCGTACAGTTGGATAGTTTGGGGATACCGGTTGACAGTGTACCTGGCTGTTCACCTCTGCACCATCTCTATCGTACACTAGCGTACAGTTCGGTAGTGTGGGGTATCGGTTGGCAGTGTAACTTGCTGCTCACCTCTGCACCATCTCTATCGTACATTATCGTACAGTTGGGTAGTGTGGGGGTATCGGTTGATAATGTACCTGGCTGCTCAACTCTGCACCATCTCTATCGTACACTATCGTACAGTTGGGTAGTGTGGGGTACCGGTCGACAGTGTACGTGGCTGCTCACCTCTGCAACATCTCTATCGTACACTATCGTACAGTTGGGTAGTGTTGGGGTACCAGTTGACAGTGTACCTGGCTGCTCACCACTGCACCATCTCTATCGTACACAATCGTACAGTTGGGTAGTGTGGGGGTACCGGTTGACAGTGTTCCTGGCTGCTCACCTCTGCACCATCTCTATCGTACACTATCGTACAGTTGGGTAGTGCGGGGTACCGGTTGACAGTGTACCTGGCTGCTCACCTCTGCACCATCTCTATCGTACACTATCGTACAGTTGGGTAGTGCGGGGTACCGGTTGACAGTGTACCTGGCTGCTCACTTCTGCACCATCGCTATCGTACACTATCGTACAGTTGGGTAGATTGGGGGTACCGGTTGGCAGTGTACCTGGCTGCTCATCTCTGCACCATCACTGCTGATTGCTGGATACCGGTTGACAGTGTACCTGGCTTCCCACCTCTGCACCATCTCTATCGTACACTATCGTACAGTTGGGTAGTGTGGGGTACCGGTAGACAGTGTACCTGGCTGCTTATCTCTGCACCATCTCTATCGTACTCGTACAGTTGGGTTGTGTGGGGGTACCGGTTGACAGTGTACCTGGCTGCTCACCACTGCACCATCTCTATCGTACACAATCGTACAGTTGGGTAGTGTGGGGGTACCGGTTGACAGTGTACCTGGCTGCTCACCTCTGCACCATCTCTATCGTACACTATCGTACAGTTGGGTAGTGCGGGGGTACCGGTTGACAGTGTACCTGGCTGCTCACCTCTGCACCATCTCTATCGTACATTATCGTACAGTTGGGTAGTGTGGGATATCGGTTGATAATGTACCTGGCTGCTCACCTCTGCACCATCTCTATCGTACACTATCGTACAGTTGGGTAGTGTGGGGGTACCAGTTGACAGTGTACCTGGCTGCTCAACACTGCACCATCTCTATCGTACACAATCGTACAGTTGGGTAGTGTGGGGGTACCGGTTGACAGTTTACCTGGCTGCTAACCTCTGCACCATCTCTATCGTACACAATCGTACTGTTGGGTAGTGCGGGGGTAGCGGTTGACAGTGTACCTGCACCATCTCCATCGTACACTATCGTACAGTTGGGTAGTTTGGGGGAACCGGTTGACAGTGTACCTGGCTGCTCACCTCTGCACTATCTCTATCGTACACTATCGTACAGTTGGGTAGTGCGGGGTACCGGTTGACAGTGTACCTGGCTGCTCACCTCTGCACCATCGCTATCGTACACTATCGTACAGTTGGGTAGTTTGGGAGTACCGGTTGACAGTGTACCTGGCTGCTTACCTCTGCACCATCACTGCTGATTGCTGGGTACCGGTTGACAGTGTACCTGGCTGCCCACCTCTGCACCATCTCTATCGTACACTATCGTACAGTTGGGTAGTGTGGGGTACCGGTAGACAGTGTACCTGGCTTCTTATCTCTGCACCATCTCTATCGTACACTATCGTACAGTTGGGTAGTGTGGGGGTACCGGTTGACAGTGTACCTGGCTGCTCACCACTGCACCATCTCTATCGTACACAATCGTACAGTTGGGTAGTGTGGGGGTACCGGTTGACAGTGTACCTGGCTGCTCACCTCTGCACCATCTCTATCGTACACTATAGTACAGTTGGGTAGTGCGGGGGTACCGGTTGACAGTGTACCTGGCTGCTCACCTCTGCACCATCTCTATCGTACACTATCGTACAGTTGGATAGTTTGGGGATACCGGTTGACAGTGTATCTGGCTGCTCACCTCTGCACCATCTCTATCGTACACTATCGTACAGTTGGGTAGTGCGGGGTACCGGTTGACAGTGTACCTGGCTGCTCACCTCTGCACCATCTCTATCGTACACTATCGTACAGTTGGGTAGTTTGGGGGTACCGGTTGACAGTGTACCTGGCTGCTCACCTCTGCACCATCACTGCTGATTGCTGGGTACCGGTTGACAGTGTACCTGGCTGCCCACCTCTGCACCATCTGTATCGTACACTATCGTACAGTTGGGTAGTGTGGGGTATCGGTTGACAGTGTACCTGGCTGCTCACCTCTGCACCATCTCTACCGTACACTATCGTACAGATGGGTAGTGTGGGGTACCGGTTAACAGGGTTGACAGTGTACCTGGCTGCTCACTTCTGCACCATCTCTGTCGTACACTATCGTACAGTTGGGTAGTGTAGGGGTACCGGTTGACAGTGTACCTGGCTGCTCACCACTGCACCATCTCTATCGCACACAATCGTACAGTTGGGTAGTGTGGGGGTACCGGTTGACAGTGTACCTGGCTGCTCACCTCTGCACCATCTCTATCGTACACTATCGTAGAGTTGGGTAGTGCGGGGGTACCGGTTGACAGTGTACCTGGCTGCTCACCTCTGCACCATCTCTATCGTACACTATCGTACAGTTGGATAGTTTGGGGATACCGGTTGACAGTGTATCTGGCTGCTCACCTCTGCACCATCTCTATCGTACATTATCGTACAGTTGGGTAGTGCGGGGTACCGGTTGACAGTGTACCTGGCTGCTCACCTCTGCACCATCTCTATCGTACACTATCGTACAGTTGGGTAGTTTGGGGATACCGGTTGACAGTGTACCTGGCTGCTCACCTCTGCACCATCACTGCTGATTGCTGGGTACCGGTTGACAGTGTACCTGGCTGCCCACCTCTGCACCATCTGTATCGTACACTATCGTACAGTTGGGTAGTGTGGGGTATCGGTTGACAGTGTACCTGGCTGCTCACCTCTGCATCATCTCTATCGTACACTATCGTACAGTTCGGTAGTGTGGGGTATCGGTTGACAGTGTACCTGGCTGCTCACCTCTGCACCATCTCTATCGTACACTATCGTACAGTTGGGTAGTGTGGGGGTATCGGTTGATAATGTACCTCGCTGCTCACCTCTGCACCATCTCTATCGTACACTATTGTACAGTTGGGTAGTGTGGGGGTATCGGTTGATAATATACCTGGCTGCTCACCTCTGCACCATTTCTATCGTACACTATCGTACAGATGGGTAGTGTGGGGTACCGGTTAACAGTGTACCTGGCTGCTCACCTCTGCACCATCTCTATCGTACAATATCGTACGGTTGGGTAGTGTGGCGTACTGGTTGACAGTGTACCTGGTTGCTCATCTCTGCACCATCTCTATTGTACACTATCGTGCAGTTGGGTAATATGGGGCTCCAGATCCATGCGTTTGGGCGAACAATAGTCAAGTAGGCAGATTCTTAATTTGTCGGCTGCCGACTCTAAGGTTCGTTTTCAGGAATTGTCAGAGATACTTACCCGTCTGTATTACACTAAGTATAGGATTGTCAGAAATACCTAACCGTCCATACAACACCAGCTATCTGATTGTCAGAGACACATACCCATCCATACTAAACTAGATATAGGATTTTCAGAGATAGCTACTCATCCATACAACACTAGATATAGGATTGTCAGAGATACCTACACATCCATACAACACTATATATAGGATTGTCAGAGATACATACCCATCCATACAACACTATATATAGCATTGTCAGAGATACCTACCCATCCATACAACACTATATATAGGAATGTCAGAGATACCTACCCATCCATACAACACTAGATATAGGATTGTCAGAGATACCCACCCGTCCATACTACACTATATATAGGATTTTCAGAGATACCTACCCATCCATACAACACTAGATAGAGGATTGTCAGAGATACCTACCCATCCATACAACACTAGATACAGGATTGTCAGAGATACCTACCCATCCGTACTAAACTAGATATAGGATTGTCAGAGATACCTACCCATCCATACAACACTAGATATAGGATTGTCAGAGATACCTACCCATCCATACAACACTAGATATAGGATTGTCAGAGATACCTACCCATCCATACAACACTAGATATAGGATTGTCAGAGATACCTACCTATCCGTACTAAACTAGATATAGGATTGTCAGAGATACCTACCCATCCATACAACACTAGATATAGGATTTTCAGAGATACCTACCCATCAATACAACACTAGATATAGGATTGTCAGAGATACCTACTTATCCATACAACACTATATATAGGATTTTCAGAGATACCTACCCATCCATACAACACTAGATATAGGATTGCCAGAGATACCTACCCGTCCGTACTACACTAGATGTAGGATTTTTAGAGATACCTACCCATCCATACAACACTAGATATAGGATTGTCAGAGATACCTACCCATCCATACTACACTATATATAGGATTGTCAGAGATACCTACCCGTCCATACAACACTAGATATACGATTGTCAGAGATACCCACCCGTCCATACAACACTAGATACATGCTTGTCATAGATACAACACTAGATATAGGATTGTTAGAGATACCTACACGTCCATACAACACTAGATATAGGATTGTCAGAGATACCTACCCGTCCGTACTACACTAGATATAGGATTGTCAGAGATACCCACCCGTCCATACAACACTAGATACATGATTGTCAGAGATATAAAACACTAGGTATAGGATTGTCAGAGATACCTACCCGTCCTACCGTCCATACAACACTAGATATAGGACTATCAGATATACCTACCAGTCCATACATCATTAGATATAGGATTGTCAGAGATATTTTTCCCGTCCATATAACACTACATATATGATTGACAGAGATACCTACCCGTCCATACAACACTAGATACAGGCTTGTCAGAGATATTTACCCGTCTATACAACACTAGATATAGGATTGTTAGAGATACATACCCCTACATACAATCCTAGATATAGGATTGTCAGAGATATCTACCTGTACATACAATCATAGATATAGGATTGGCAGAGACACCTACCCGTCCATACAACACTATATATAGGATAGTCAGAGATACACACCCATCCATACAGCACTAGATGTAGGATTGTCAGAGATACAACACTATATATAGGATAGTCAGAGATACATACCCATTCATACAACACGAGATGTAGGATTGTCAGAGATACCTACCCGTCTGTACTACACTAGATATAGGATTGTCAGAGATATCTACCCGTACATACTACACTAGGTATAGGATTGTCAGAGATACCTACCTATCCATACAACACTAGGTACAGGATTGTCAGATATACCTACCCATCCATACAACACTAGATATAGGATTGTCAGAGATATCTACCCGTACATACTACACTAGGTATGGGATTGTCAGAGATACCTACCCGTCCATACAACACTAGATATAGGATTCATAGAGATAACTACCCGTGCATACTACACTAGATATAGGATTATTGGAGATACCTACCCGTCTGTACACCACTAGATATAGGATTGTCAGAGATATCTATCCGTCCGTACAGCACTAGATATGGGACTGTCAGAGATTCCTACCCGTCCATACAACACTGGATATGGGATAGTTAGAGATTCCTACCGGTCCATGCAACACTGGATATAGGATTGTGAGAGATACCTGTATACCCGGATATAGGATTGTCAGAGATACCTACTCGTCTGTACAACACTGGAGATAGGATTGTGAGAGATACCTGTATACCCGGATATAGGATTGTCAGAGATACCTGCCCGTCTGTACAACACTGGATATAGGATTGTCAGAGATACCTACCCGTCTGTACAGCACTGGATATAGGATTGTCAGAGAAACCTGCCCGTCTGTACAACACTGGATATAGGATTGTCAGAGATACCTACCCGTCTGTACAGCACTGGATATAGGATTGTCAGAGATACCTGTATACCCGGATATAGGAGTGTCAGAGCTACCTACCAGTCTGTACAACACTGGATATAGGATTGTCAGAGATACCTGCCCGTCTGTACAACACTGGATATAGGATTGTCAGAGATACCTGCCCGTCTGTACAACACTGGATATAGGATTGTCAGAGATACCCACCCGTCTGTACAGCACTGGATATAGGATTGTCAGAGATACCTGTATACCCGGATATAGGATTGTCAGAGCTACCTACCCGTCTGTACAACACTGGATATAGGATTGTCAGAGATACCTGTATACCCGGATATAGGATTGTCAGAGATACCTACTCGTCTGTACAACACTGGATATATGATTGTGAGAGATACCTGTATACACGGATATAGAATTGTCAGAGATACCTGCCCGTCTGTACAACACTGGATATAGGATTGTCAGAGATACCTACCCGTCTGTACAGCACTGGATATAGGATTGTAAGAGATACCTGCCCGTCTGTACAACACTGGATATAGGATTGTCAGAGATACCTACCCGTCTGTACAGCACTGGATATGGGATTGTCAGAGATACCTGTATACCCGGATATAGGATTGTCAGAGCTACCTACCCGTCTGTACAACACAGGATATAGGATTGTCAGAGATACCTGCCCGTCTGTACAACACTGGATATAGGATTGTCAGAGATACCTGCCCGTCTGTACAACACTGGATATAGGATTGTCAGAGATACCCACCCGTCTGTACAGCACTGGATATAGGATTGTCAGAGATACCTGTATACCAGGATATAGGAGTGTTAGAGATACTTACCCGTCTGTACAACAGTGGATATAGGATTGTTAGAGATTCATACCCGTCTGTACAGCACTGGATATAGGATTGGCAGAGATACCCGTATACCCGGATATAGGATTGTCAGAGCTACCTACCCGTCTGTACAACACTGGATATAGGATTGTCAGAGATACCTGTATACCCGGATATAGGAATGTCAGAGATACCTGCCCGTCTGTACAACACTGGATATAGGATTGTCAGAGATACCCGTATACCCGGATATAGGATTGTCAGAGCTACCTACCCGTCTGCACAACACTGGATATAGGATTGTCAGAGATACCTGTATACCCGGATATAGGATTGTCAGAGATACCTGCCCGTCTGTACAACACTGGATATAGGATTGTCAGAGATACCTGTATACCCGGATATAGGATTGTCAGAGCTACCTACCCGTCTGTACAACACTGGATATAGGATTGTCAGAGATACCCGTATACCCGGATATAGGATTGTCAGAGCTACCTACCCGTCTGCACAACACTGGATATAGGATTGTCAGAGATACCCGTATACCCGGATATAGGATTGTCAGAGCTACCTACCCGTCTGCACAACACTGGATATAGGATTGTCAGAGATACCTGTATACCCGGATATAGGATTGTCAGAGATACCTGCCCGTCTGAACAGCACTGGATATAGGATTGTCAGAGATACCTGTATACCCGGATATAGGATTGTCAGAGCTACCTACCCGTCTGTACAACACTGGATATAGGATTGTCAGAGATACCCGTATACCCGGATATAGGATTGTCAGAGCTACCTACCCGTCTGCACAACACTGGATATAGGATTGTCAGAGATACCCGTATACCCGGATATAGGATTGTCAGAGCTACCTACCCGTCTGCACAACACTGGATATAGGATTGTCAGAGATACCTGTATACCCGGATATAGGATTGTCAGAGATACCTGCCCGTCTGTACAACACTGTATATAGGATTGTCAGAGATACCTACCCGTCTGTACAGCACTGGATATAGGATTGTCAGAGATACCTGTATACCCGGATATAGGATTATCAGAGATACTTACCCGCAATACTGTTATCTGGCTGCACTCATTAGCGATATATATTGCACCGGAGCTGATAACACTCGTACCACTGTAAGTCATCATATCACCGTGGATAATAGATCCCTGCTGATAACGCTGCAGAGTAACGTGTACTAACCTAGACGGGATTGTTGTTATTAGATGGCATATCAACAGGACGGGGATTATTGTTATAAGGTAAGATGACATACGGTATTGTGTTTTAAAGTAGCATTTTCTATAGTAACATTGTTGTTTACATTAGGACGGTTACTATGGAGCGCAAGGAGTTGAGCATCATAGAATATGATTAATCGTGAATAATATCTTATTTTTTAGCCAATATAACATGATGTAATTGTGTTCTCGGTAAGGATTTTTAATTCGTAAAACGATGTTATTTCATTTGATTACAGTGATTGATTACGCACTTTGTTGATTGTCAAACAGGCCACCTTTACAATATGTATTTGATACTTTTATAAAAACACTAAATTACAAGTAAATGGATAAAATTCAGGAATATGACAGTGTGATCAGGGACTCCGATGGTCGTTTTTCATTAGATTTCAACTCATAAATCATGACGACATTTTATGTTTGTTTGTTTTAATTCTGTGACAATTTTTTTTATGGAATAACATGCATATTTACCATGGTAAGCACATATCTGAAATTACACGTGCATAGTCATCATCATTGCCGGTGCAAATTACGCGGTCCGAGTATTGACTTTCATACCCTATCCAACCCTTCCTCCAATAAGCGAAAACGGGGTTGGCTGGGGTATGAAATAAAACTTAATTTCGGCTTAGAAAGTTTGACATTTAAAACATTTAATAAGTACATTTAAACAGTTTATCCCATTTTGTTCGACAAACAGTGTTTTTAAACATGTTTTATTATCCGTTATAATATCCTGCTATTATATGCTTTCCCTTCACTTAATGGAATTAAGGCGCGAACACGTAATGTTGAAATTAGATGTCTATATTTTTAACAGTACTCATAAGAAATTAGGAATTTGCACCCAATCCCCGTCTCCTTCCCCAACCCCCCTTAGTGTCTTAAATACGTTCTACTATTAACGTTTTAGATTTGAAGGGACTGGAGACGATCTAGAAGAATGATTGGTGTCAATCCAAAACCTGCATAATGTGCTTCCCTTTCGGTTAATTAGTGTTAATGAACATGTTCAGTCTGGAAAGCTCGACGACTCCGCTACGAGTTTTTGTTAAATCACAAATATTACTTTAAATGGGGACTATATTGCTAACTGTTGTACATATAATTCAAATAATGTTTATTTCTATCATGAACAAGAATGTATAAGAGCCTTAAAGCATCATATGAATTACTATTATTGATTTAATTGATTCTAAGTTTTATAAATGCAGGGTTTTATACGTGGGAGCTAAAAGAGCCGCTGTGACGATGTTTTCACATTTTAATTAGGGATACGTGAATATTGATCAGCAACATGTAGCACCATTTAGGTTTACTTGGGTTTACATTTACAGATAAGGAACTGTTATACTATTACATATACTGAACAAATAATAAATTATGTATATAGAATACGTAGATCGACCACCACCAATAGTCCAAAAAAATAAATGTTTTTGAAAAGTTCAGTACACAAGGGAGTTATCCCCCTTTTTCTTAAACCATGCATTTGTGTACAATCTACAGACATTACCTCAATTTGTCCAAGACAATATTTTCAAATTACCCCCTTTAAGTTTTCTATAGCATCCATAAAAGAGTATTGCTTGGCAAAATTTGAAACTAGAAATATTTATTATTACTTAGTGAAGTGTTCTTAAAAACATCAAACATGGTTTAAATAAAGCGCTGTTCAAGCTGTCCTTGGGAAAACCAGCAAAAAATGGGGGAATGTGTTTAAAAACTCAAAAAGAAACAAAATAAAAACTAAACAAAATCTCAAAAAACAACCCTCAAAAAATGAAAAGAAAAGATAAAAAAAGGGATTTGTTACTTAAATCTAATAACGAACCAACGTTTTAAAAACTAAAATTACCTCCATTTATATTGAAATAAGAACGAAGCATGCAAATTAAAACAGTTTGGTACTTTCCCCCGCAAATATGATTTGAAAACAATGTCCTGCATATACTTAACACAATAAGTCAGTTATATTGTTCATGACCACTTTAACACAGAACATAGCATCTCTTCAATGGGTTGGTATGTTGGTTGACTGGTGAATATTACGTCTAAGCACATCTTAGGCCATATATGACGGCCGTTTTTTTTTGTGATAGAGACAAACCAACCCATTTTTCCTGGGTATAATCAGTACTATATACCTCCCGTATCTGCAAAAATCGACACTTTGTCATTTACAAGTCGAGCTCCCAGTGGGCGCTCAAATCCAGCTACGGAAGTTGCTCAACTTATTTTAACATAACATCGGTGGCCTTTGATTTGCGCATTTACCAGTCGTTACTTTTAATAATTCATTTACGGCAAACTTTCATTGATATTATTTATACATTTTCAGTTCATATATTTTTTCTCAAAATTTCGTAGAACTGTATAAATAACATTATGCTGGAAAAATAGGTGTCTGAAAAACCGCGTCAAAAATGACGAACCATGCATTCTTTACGTCATATCTTAAACGCTTTACTGATTATCAAAATATTTTAATTTCATATTCAGTTTCAAAAAAATCATGTGTGATTCCACCTTAATTACGTGTACCATAGGTAATGCGGTACTATGCCAGCGATTCGAGCGAATTAGACATGATGCATAAAAAACTACAATTTAGAGTTTTCATATAAATTCCAGAAAAGAAGCGGCGTCTAATAAAAATTAATACGAATAAAGAAAATAAGAAGTAGAAAATACGGAACAGTATTTACTATTTATTAAGAGCATAAATGTATCAATGTTTGTTTCCAATGTTTGCGTCAACATCATTATATGAGGGCCATTCAAATATTTCGTGGACTTTATGAATGGTTAATACACTTTTATACATCGAGTAAATTGAATTATATGGCAATACAGGTCTACATTTTCACTTTCATATCAGTAAATATAATAAAATTATTTTGAACAGATTTGAAGAAATACGAGTTTTTACAACCCCACTGTAGCCGCCACGGAGCACGTCATTTGTGTGCTACGACGTCGCCTTAGAAACCAGCAAAACATAACGTTATAAATGATGAAACTTGTTTTAAACAGTAAACTTAATTGTTATTAAATTAGATTATTATATTATTCATAGTTTGCATTAAAAAAATACATATTTTACAGCATTGTTGAGTACTCGTGTTTTATAAGTATATCACAACTTCGGAAAGAGATCATATGAATTCGATCGAGTTTGGCATACATATCCAAAGTTAACAAATAGCATAGTCATTCCAAAAAGACACATTTATTTAATAGGTATTCTTAATTTATTAACACACATATCTTGAAGAAAATATGAAAGATTTTAAAATTTTAAGTTTTTTTTTTTATTTCATTTTGTATTGACCTTTTTGTTTTATTTTAGTAATTGCACATGGTAAGGTAGTAATGAATAGTTTCTTTAAGTTTTTTCACTTTGATAACGCAATCTTATAATTACACATGGTAGCAATGAACAGTTTATCTGTGTTGTAATGCACGCTAACGCAAACGCATCCTATACATGTGAGTAATTGCATTTCTGTGCTGATGTGTACTTTAGCACGTCGTGCTACAAAGGTGAATATGTAATCAATTTGTAAGGCATGTCAAGGATTCGCCCACCTTGATTCAAAATGTTTGGTAGCACAAATTAAGAAGAAAGTGTCTGGTAAAAAAAACGGTCATGGTGTGTTTACGTCTCCGTGACAACTCTTTTTTTGAATATTGTTTTAACACCCGTGACTTGGTCTGTTATTATGTTAAACGTTGTTCCCTGTTCCTACCCAGAAATAATGCTATTTTCTCTCGGCAGCTATTTTACGCTTGCGTAAAACCTTGCTTGTTAAACGCTAATATTATTTAATATTTTATTAAAGTCTTAGTGCTCCGTGATTTTATCTGACATCGACAATTTCAACGTAAAAGCACGGAAGAGTGCCTCTTCTTATTTATATTTATCATAGTTCTCCTTGTTCAATATTTATAAAATTTCAAAAGTGTAATTTTGGAATACCAGTGACAATGCTATGTGTATTTTTCCGGACGCATTACCTTTCATTTAGCTATTCCCGAAATGCAGTTATAACTTAATGACGTCTTATTTTGGACTGCTCCGTAGATGGGTTTCTCGTCCATTGCAAGGTTACAAGACATGGTATGGAATTTCTGTTTAAATCAATTGATTTCTTTTGAGTTGGATTACAAAGTGTATGAATCTTAAAGGTTTACGTCAAACAATGAGTGCGATATCGAAAAAGTCCACGTATTATTTGAACAGCCCTCGTACATTATATTTGCGACGTGACGTCGACGGAGACGTCTTTTTGGTAAGGGTGTTGTTTTTATTAAAACAAGCATACTGAAAAAAATATTCGATGACCAACAGCCTTTATTTCATATTCCGATAAAAAATTAAATTCTCGAAAACATATTAAAATTGTGCAGTTTTTTATCCAGCCGTTTAAAAGATAAATGTATTTAACATCGTTTTTTATTCAAATTCCACGGTAAAAAAGTGGTGAAAGAAATAGGAAATTCCATAAATAATGTTTTACAGCTTAATTTAAATGATATAGTTCAGTTTTTTTTTTTTAATATATCAGATGAAAGGTCTCGTCAAGACGAACATTGTGACTAAACTAACGCTCTGTGATGCTAAACAAGTAACAAAACAAAATTCAGAATCAAATCGCAAATATCTTCAAATTTACAAATATATATATAGTTCATATGAGTACCTTTAAATGTTTGAATAGGTCAATTCACCCTTAACAATAATCAGGGCTTTATATACATCCCAGCAATAATTAAAGGGATTCGTTTATGAGGCCTAGTTTAGTGCGTATGTACATGAAACACAGTATGTTGGTTGTACTCGTATTTGGATTGACACACATTATTCTTGCAAATCGCCTCCAGTCCCTTTAAACTAAGCGCGAGTTTTTGGCATTGCTGGGATTTCTTTTGTAAACAAAACAGTGTCGTCTGCTATTCTAAATATTGAATAATAACCGATCGAAATGAGACAAGATAAAAGAAATGCGGAATGTCAAAATATTATTTTTATTTATATGTTGACAACTATTAATGTCGTTTTAGCGATAAGTTTTGTAGTGCTAGGTAAATTTCCTACTTTATTTACCTTGCCTCAAAGGGACACGCGACAGTCTTCGTTGTTTAAAACGTCGCGGCTTCTACATCACTTGACTGTTTGAAAAACATAATCGATCATTTCAATTGTTTTAGACATTTTTCCGCATCTTTTACAAAGTGTTGAGAACAGTGCACCAATATTATATTTGTTGGTAGAATAACGAAGAACTGTAAATTCCAAATTATAATACCTCGATTTTTTGATTATATATGCAACCAGGTTGAAAGTCAAAATGAAATTAAACTAAAGAAACTAACCCCCAAATAATGGCAAAATTACACTCTAATACCGTTTATCAAAACTCTAGCCAAATGTTCAGATCATATAACGATGTGCATGTGCCGATTAAAAGTAAAGGTTTATTAACGGGTTCTAACAACACCCGTGACTGAATATGCGTAAAACGAATTATGAATTGGTAACTCTTAATTCGACGCTCCAGTTTCGGTGTTTGGCCTGGCTGGTTAAAACCGTTTATGTTGTGGCTAAATAGCTTGGATTCTCAAAATATGTAAGTTATACATATACCTCGTCGTCAGTAGGTGTACATATACCACGTCGTCAGTAGGTGTACATATGTTGGACAATTTGGCTGGGATAGCTACTTTAACAAAGAACTCCAAATCATGTTATTACCCCGATTTTTTAAATTTTTTACAACCAGCTTGAAAGTCAAAAAGAGATTGAATTGATAAATTGAGACGTTATCAGAGCAAATACTTCACGATTGTCGGGTGTCCGTGTCAAAAGGAATTCGTTGTAACTAAGCCACGCCCTTCATTTCTACTTCCCATTAGCCTCGTCCTCGGATGAATATGTAGCCGGGCGGTCCCGCGTATCAGAGTCTATCCTCAAACAATAATGTGTTGATGAGCCGTTAAACAACATCAATTAAATTCATTTTATACTAAAATACACACTGCGTTATTTGGTTATATCTAAATAATAGATGGATTAATTTAACTTATGCATACGGTTATTAGGTAATTCTTCACTTGATGGTCGGCGTATTTTTTTTCTCATTTATTCGTGAAAGTAATCGCATCATCCTACCATCTCATCAAGAATAAATAATCTCTGTATCGCATAGCACTTACGCAAACTCAAAGTAACACTAGTATATATACTAACCAGCTAACGCACCGGCAGACAATACCTTTCATATCTCAATAATAACAATCAATAAATCAAAACAAATTTCATTCTGAACGAGACAAATATCTTGTCAATAACGACTGATTAAAAAAAATCATTCAAATCACCAAATCGCCTGTTAGCTTTTTTTTGGTTCAGTATATAATACAATGTTGGATTTAAAGTTATACGATGAGAAACGTTTATTATACATGTTTTATTCACGTGTTCTACAATTATGTACACTTGTCAATAAGTAGAACACTTCAATAACACTTAATGCACATGTACTGCTTAAATAGATTAGTACGAATCAGTTACTTTCCTCATTTAAACATGTATACTTTATCATGTTACTATTTTCATAGCCTACACTCACACTATTACAATACTATCTTGTTCCCAGTGATCCCTCATGGGCCTAGGAATCATTATGTGAGGAAGCTATCCAGCTGGCTAACAGAACGTCGGTGGATCTACACAGGTGCCCGCCCGTGTACGAACATTGCCCGGAGGGGCACCTGGGGTCTTCCTCCACCAATGGAAGCTGGAAAGTCACGCTTTTTAACCCCAGTAGTAAAAAAAATTACATCGATAGTCGTCCGTAAAAATGGCCAAACTATTTATTTTAAAGCCCACTTGTGTACCGTGTTCGTACGATGATCAGCCTATGTAACCTGATTTTCCCTACTGAACGTTTATCAGGGACTTGAGTATTACCATTATGGCTGATTATGACAACTTGAGTTGTTGTTCAACTATTGATTTACAACCACGGATAGTATTTCTGTAGCATAAAAACAACAATCATTTATTTATATAAAAACTGAACTGGATTCTGACTTGTGAATCAGCTACACATAATAAATAAAACGAAAACAAAAGAGCAAAGCAACAAAACCGACCGACCGACCGACCGACCGACCGACCAACCAACCAACAACAAAACTAAACAATTAATAAAATGAAAACGCTCGATTTGGAACACACAACCAAACAAATAACAAAGCTGTAAATAACACATGTGTACTACAACTAGCAGTTAATTGAAAATAACACCTGTCAGAATAAATGGTGTACTCTAAGTAATAGTTGTAGCATGGTCACTGTCTGCCATACTTTAACTTCCAATAACTGGTAGTTGTAGCATGTCCATTTCAGCTCCCTGCCATACTCTAACTTCCAATAACTGGTAGTTGTAGTACATCATTTATTCTGACAGGTGTTATTTTCAATTAAACGATTTACACCTTTGCTATTGCAAAGGGAAATGCAGTGACCATGCTACAACTACCAGTTATTGGAAGTTAAAGTATGGCAGACAACTGAAATGGACATGCTACAAAACAAACAGAGTATGGTCTCATCGAGTTGGTTGATTTAAACATCGAGACGGGCCATCGAGGTGTTTAAATCAACCAACTCGATGAGACCATACTCTGTTTCTTACATATCGTAAGCTGCGGTCGTGTGACCAAACCTCAGTATGGCGATAAAGATACGAGTTCTTGATACTTTACATGGTTCTGTTTACTTTACTCATGATTCTGGTGAGGTAGGAGTGTTTGTATGTACTTAGTATTCAAATTCCAAGTATTTGATTGCGAACTTAATTTAGTTAGTGCAGTATGTTTATGGTTTAATTGTTGTAGGTCATTCATATATACTCAGTTGCAAAAGAAAGTGTACACTTTGAAAATGTTACTTTACACCCTATCCTATTTATCAAGCGACAGTCCATTAATGGTTCAACCTATTGAAAAACAAATGACAACATGATATTGGCAATGAAATGATAAAAGCTTTGATACCAAACATGGCATATTCACTTTGGAATTTGTCAATTTAATTTTAAAAAAACTCGATACAATTAAATCTAAACAAAACTCAGTGTACACTTTCTTTTGCAACTGAGTACTGTATAGCTACCACATTATATATTATTATCATCTACACGTATAATAAATCTAATAAACCGCTATCTACTTCTTTCTACATCCAGGTTTACATTTTAGAACATAATATGTAACAGACTCACGTTTTATGTCAGTGTCTGTTTGTAGAGGTCACTGACCAAAATGTCATACAGCTTGAAATTGGTCAGTATAGGATCAGTATTGGTCAGTATAGGATCAGTTTTAAATTGATTTAAAAAAGAAGAAGAAGCAAAACGTCGCTATAGGGCAGTTTTAAAGAGGTGACCGGAGTTTTGATGACTGCGTTTAAAGCTGAGTCGTTCAAGTTCAAAATATTATTAACACACTCAGTTTTTAGGTCAAAATATTAAATATGCAAACGTATCGACCAGACGCTTCAAACAGGTTGTAATCCTTTGAAAAAAAGGTAGGAAAAAGTCTACGAAAACAAAAAATCGCAATTCATTCTGCTATTATCATAAATCAACCAAAACCCTAACGACAACACTATCAACACAAATAAGGACAACAACAACAACAACAACAACAACAACAACAACAAAACAACAACAAAAAACAACAACAAAAAACAACAAAAAAAAAACAGGTGCAGCAGCAACAAAAGCAAAAACAGTAAGTTTAATACAACAGTATTATTACTAACCAAAAACAATAGAAACAATAATATCACCACCACCACCACCACCACCACCATCACCACCACCAACATTATCAGCAATAAAAAACGACAACACCATCACGACAAACAACCATACCAAAAGCAATAACTACGATAATAGAAACAACACGAAAACAGACGTGTGACAAAGTTCGTGGTGCACGGGAAGCATTTGTTGGTATCATTCAAAAACATGTACAGGTGTATTGGACATGTTTTTATCTCATAACTTACGGTGTGGGAATATAATAAAGCCATGACAGATTTATAATATTACACTAGTGTAATAAATATGTAAATGAAGGCCGAATCATCGTTCGGTATTTTCCGTTTAGAATTGTGTGCATCGGAATTGCCTCGTCGATTTTCGTAACCGTTTACGGAAATCGACGAGGCAGTTCCGTTGTTCGGTGTCGTACGGAGAATACGGAGTAACGACATCATTACACAAACATACGAGGTCATAATACGACGGCAGCTACAATAATACATGTTGCTTTTGGAGTTATTTGATTAATAGAATCTCAAATTCTTGCCTATTTAATATTGAATTTATTAAACTCGTTGGATATAACAGATATTATGCTCGGCACAGCCTCGTATCATATATTGTTATCATACTCGTTTAATAAATACAATATAAACGGGCACCCACGTAAGATCGTCTATTTACCCATTTGTTTTATTATTGATTGATGTAACCGACGATAACATATCAAACTTTTAGTTAAATAAACACGGCTAAAATGTTTCTTTTCACCTGTGTGAAAATTGAGTGAAAATAACCATAAATATGTAGTTATAATTCTCTCGGGAAATCAATGTTTTTCATTTAATGCCTTCATTGGAATATGTTTTAATCGGTTACAGGTTATAGTGAATAACCGGTTACCAATATAGACGTGGGTGTTGAAAGCTCATTGGTATAACGCCGACACGGTTAGCCAGAGACCCTGAGCTCGAGAACCGGCGGAGACACATCCTGTTATATTTGGCACCCACCGTGGGAATCGTGACTAGATGTTGTGTGCACGATTCTCTGTCTCTGTGAACATTTGGGAACGAATTCCAATTTGTTAGGAGAGAATGTCACGGCTAGTTGTTCGTGAGCCCGGGTTTGATCCCCGATCTGGCTGCACGTTGTTTAACCATGTTTGCGACCAACATAAGTCAAATCCATGTGAGGTTAAGATATTTGGTAACTAATCGTTTGCCAATATAGTTGTGTCCATAAGTTTATATGTTCATTACTATATTAATATTATATATTATATATTAGTACTGCTTATTATTATACCAGTTAATATCTATACGTTAACCATATGCTTATCTATATATTACTACATTGTTACATAGCATCACAACCTCAACAAATGCTTTTCAAGGGCACGTGCATGAATTGTAATTCCAAAATTGTCCTCAAACCATTCGTTACTGATGTTATATTTGATGTCTATGAGTTAGAACACTTAGTTCCTTTCCTGTTTCCTATGCAAACTCCTCGAAGTGGATTTGTACTAATATACTAATTGACATAATTGTCAATAATTTACAGTCTACATAATAGTGAATGCAAGGACGACTAATGAAGTGAATATCACATGTATTTATAGATAATTTAAATATTTACTGTTAACTTAAATGTCAAAAAGTACATTTTTCGAAGGCAAACCTCATGTAATTTTCTCTTAACGTGTTTCGGTGCTTTAAATTCAATGCGTTTCAAAGAAAAACAAGCTGTTTATCTTTCAAATATATATTTAAAATGCTTAATACATGAATATACTGTCCAAATGCTAAAGGTATTGCTAACATTACCGTTTAAATGCTAAATATACACTTCAAATGTTAAATATACCTTTAGATAGCCGGATAACGAATTTTAAGAGTAAACAATATAGCGCCATTTCACGTATCATGTTAAAGGAACTGTCGGAAAATTAAATGGGGAAGATATTTATACAATTTTAGTACAGTTGAACTGAATTTAAATACACTCAAGAGAAAACGCAACACGGGAATTTCCGCAATATATTGTATATACTGCACACTTAATTCCACATAATATTCCAAAGAAATCCCAAGATGTTTTGTAAAAAAAAAGAGTAGCAGTTAGTTAGAGAAAGGACACAACAGTGATGTTGTAGACGTTTTAATCACAGTACACATTTTTTATCAAGAAATTAATAAATGTTGAAGTTCCTCTCTCAAAAATTGAGCCATTTCAGTACTGCATTTAACGTAAAGGGTTTGCAAAATGTTGCATCCTAAGTTTGCTCACATGCTTGAGCCAAACGTGTACTCTGTCAATAACGAAACTTTGAAGGAATACTAATAGCTGTGTTATGTGTTGTTTTAGTCTTTTTCTCCGAAAGGAAAGGTCTAACGTAGCCATGTACCATTCGATTAACAGCAGCATATTACACATACAATATTCCCGCGTTGCGTTTTCATATCTCTTGAGTGTACATGGTGTAGGGACAGTATTCAACATTAGCAAAACTTTCATACAATAGTTTTTATGTTTTAAATAAAAAAACAGTAGCGTTTTTTTTAGCGTTAGAAAATTAAAACTTTCAGCAATACACTTTATTTCAAGAAATATCATTAACATTATTCCAGTCAGAAAAATGGAATAATATTGAAATAACTTTAAAATATTGAGTTTTTTTCCCTCTCAAAATTTATATTCCATTATACTGCATTAGCTTTTCACTGGAGCATAGACGTTGCAATATTAAAGGGACACACGGCAGTCTTGATTTTTTTTAAAATCTCGCGGTGTCACGTTAATTGTTCAACATAACTTGCATTTGTTAAATAATTAATATTAATTATAATAATAGTATAAAGCAAATTGTTTTTGCAATTGCACCCGGCACCAATAATGTATTTAAAGCTATGGTAGAATAAGAAGGATAAATGAAAAATCTAAATTTTAATTTTAATTGTATGTAAGCAGTTTTAAAGTCAAAATATTGAATTAAAAAATGAAGATTGTTATTTTAATGAAGGATAAAAACGTCAGGATTGCCGTGTGTCCCTTTAAACAGTATATGATAGTACAAAATGTGCCTATTTTCCAGATGTATCCCATATTGCTGAGTCTCTTTAACTTTCTTTAGATTAACAATATCGCGGTTCAAGTGGTGGTGTATAAATTAAATGACAAGTGGGGTCGGCCAACTTTCTTTCCTTGTACAAATGTATGACTAATAATACTGTTTTTATTTTCACTCTTATCTCAAAATCACGCGGTTCTTCAAAATAAAAATTAAAGTACACGAGTTGTACGAGTGTTTGGTATTAGAGTATATAGATTAGATATATAGCAATCAGGTTAGACTGGCTGTCGTCTCAGTGGTTATATTTTATTTTATTTTATTTTTTAACTCTACTGGCCAAGGGCCAGCAGAGCTTATGGGATGGTGTGTTGTCCGTCTTCCGTCGTCCGTCCGTCCGTCCGTTAACTTTTGCTTGTGTACACTCTAGAGGCCACATTTCTGATGCAATCATCATGAAACTTTGTCAGAATGTTTGTCTGAATGAAATCTCGGTCAAGTTCGAAAATGGGTCATGTGGGGTCAAAAACTAGGTCACTAGGTCAAATATTGGAAAAACCTTGTGTGTGCTAAAGGCCATATTTTTGACCCGAGCTTGATGCAACTTTGTCAGAATGTTTGTCTTAATTATATCTTGGTCAAGTTTGAAAATGGGTCACATGGGGTTAAAAACTAGGTCACTAGGTCAAATACTTGAAAAACCTTGTGTACACTCTAGAAGCCGTATTTCTGACCCAATCTTGATGAAACTTTGTCAAAATGTTTGTCTTAATTATATCTTAGTCAAGTTCAAAAATGGGTCACATGGTGTTAAAAACTAGGTCACTAGGTCAAACTTTGGAAAAACCGTGTGTACACTCTAGAGGCCATATTTTTGACCTGATCTTGATGAAACTTTGTCAGAATGTTTGTCTTAATGAAATCTCGGTCAAGTTCAAAAATGGGTCATGTGGGGTCAAAAACTAGTCACTAGGTCAAATACTTGAACAAACTTGTGTACACTCTAGAGGTCATATTTGTTACCCAATCTTGATGAAACTATGTCAAATTGTTTATCTTAATTATATTTTGATCAAGTTCGAAAATGGGTCACATGAAGTTAAAAACTAGGTCACTAGGTCAAATATTGGAAAAACCTTGTGTACACTCTAGAGGCCATATTTTTGACCCGAGCTTGATGCAACTTTGTCAGAATGTTTATCTTAATTGTTTGTCTCAATGAAAGCTCGGTCAAGTTCGAAAATGGGTCATCTGGGGTCGAAAACTAGGTCACTAGGTCAAATATTGGAAAAACCTTGTGTATACTCTAGAGGCCATATTTTTGACCCGAGCTTGATGCAACTTTGTCAGAATGTTTGTCTTAATTATATCTTGGTCAAGTTTGAAAATGGGTCACATGGGGTCAAAAACTATGTCACTAGGTCAAATACTTGAAAAACCTTGTGTACACTCTAGAAGCCGTATTTCTGACCCAATCTTGATGAAACTTTGTCAAAATGTTTGTCTTAATTATATCTTGGTCAAGTTCAAAAATGGGTCACATGGTGTTAAAAACTAGGTCACTAGGTCAAACTTTGGAAAAACCGTTTGTACACTCTAGAGGCCATATGTTTGACCCGATCTTAATGAAACTGTCAGAATGTTTGTCTCAATGAAATCTCGGTCAAGTTCAAAAATGGGTCATGTGGGGTCAAAAACGAGGTCACTAGGTCAAATACTTGAAAAAACTTGTGTACACTCTAGAGGTCATATTTGTTACCCAATCTTGATGAAATTTTGTCAAATTGTTTATCTTAATTATATCTTGATTAAGTTCGGAAATGGGTCACATGAAGTTAAAAACTAGGTCACTAGGTCAAATATTGGAAAAACCTTGTGTACACTCTAGAGGCCATATTTTTGAACCGAGTTTGATGCAACTTTGTCAGAATGTTTGTCTTAATTATATCTTGGTCAAGTTTGAAAATGGGTCACATGGGGTTAAAAACTAGGTCACTAGGTCAAACTTTGGAAAAACCGTGTGTACACTCTAGAGGCCATATTTTTGACCCGAGCTTGATGCAACTTTGTCAGAATGTTTGTCTTAATTATATCTTGGTCAAGCTTGAAAATGGGTCACATGGGGTTAAAACTAGGCCACTAGGTCAAATATTGGAAAAACCTTGTGTACACTCTTTGTCAAAATGTTTGTCTTAATTATATCTTGGTCAAGTTCAAAAATGGGTCACATGGTGTTAAAAACTAGGTCACTAGGTCAAACTTTGGAAAAACCGTATGTACACTCTAGAGGCCATATTTTTGACCCGATCTTGATGCAATTTTGTCAGAATATTTGTCTCAATTATAGCTTGCTAAAGTTCGAAAATGGGTCACACAGGGTCACACAGGGTCAAAAACTAGGTCACTAGTACACTCTAGAGGCCATATTTCTGACCCGATCTTGATGAAACTTTGTCGAAATGTTGTCTTAATTATATTTTGGTCAAGTTCGAAAATGGGTCCCATGGGGTCAAAAACTAGGTCACTAGGTCAAATACTTGAAAAACCTTGTGTACACTCTAGACACCATGTAGTACGACTCGATTCATCAATGGTATAACAGCCAGTAGAGCGTTAACAGGCCCTCTTGGGCCTCTTGTTTTGCAATCAGAATCAAAATAAAATCTTAAATCCTAAAAAAAGAAGGTCAGTCTTTTTCGGAATAATAATATTCTAGTTAAATACACAGGGAATAGTTTATTCTATATAATTTACATAATTTGCTCATTTTCGGCCTAAAGATGCCCTTATCAAGATTCGCATAACACTATGTGCCTACATTGTCAGCTGTCTGTAAACGTAACGTTTTTAACTGAATTTTTTTTAGAGGGCTGGCGTGGCGCAGTCGGTAGCGCGGCGGATTTGTAACCGGAGGCCCCGGGTACAATCCTCCGTGGTGCCACTGAGTTTCGTCGGTGTGTTCTTGGGCAAGACACTTGCCCTTAGCCCCGTCCGTCGGATGGGGACGTAAACCGGGCGGTCCCGTGTATCGGTCTATCCTCCGAGCACGTTAAAGAACCATAGGAATATATTCGATAATAAGAGTAGGGCAGGTTCCCGGATTCCTATGTATCCTTCCCCTCTCTCTGGGGCGGCTCTAAATAACCTATACTGTGTTGATGAGCCGTTAAACAACATTCAATTCAATTAACTGAATTTAAACATGTTCGGCAAAGTTACATGTTTGAAGCCAAGAATTCAAATGGGACTTAAAGGGAGTACATCAGGCTTTTCAAAGGGGTCTAGGGGTCCGACTTAAAATTGACAAGTAATGATATTTTTTGTATTAAAGCGCCTAAACATAATGAATGATCCTAAAAATGACCCCTTAGTTACAAGGAAATTCATTCTGTACAGTAATACGTGCTATCCTAGGTTACGCACCAGGGTTTATTTCAGCATTTTATGCCCGATTCCGTCCTAGCTATATGGTGTATTCGAAGTTTAAACCTTAACAATATGGTTCCAACATCATATTTTGATGGATATAAGTGTTTTATCATGAATTGGAACATTTTTATAATTTAAGATATTTCTAGAAAAAACCATGATGTACTCCCTTTAATGCATCTACTATTTAATTTGACAATAGTTTCAGTTGTCTCAAATATGATAAACATGAACAAACATAAGGATATAACCAGTCTAGAATCAGGTAAGAGTGAATTAGTTGATATATTCCAAAGTGCTCATTATACATTGCATCCATAGCAGATACAAAACATGAAAACTATACCCTGATCAATTCAACAACAACAGACATTATTATAGATATTGAATCCTCAATTAAAAGTCCGAACACTTCGGTGAATAGTTCAAAACTCCTTTGCGAATCAAAATATTCTGCATATACCTACCATATTGCTATATACCAGTCCAAAACATATCAGACATTTACATTTTTCCCGGTTACCGCTGAAAAGCCAGAGAATCTAGTGGATGCGTATTTTGGAATAATGTTTGTTACTGTATACTAAATGGCATAGCCCACGCAAGCATCCTGACATCCCAGCCAATCTCAGATTACAGTATAATAGTGTCGGCCGTTCAATAATGAGGCACTCTGCTGGTACACTGCCATAACATCTTGCACCACAAGTACTTACTTATATATCAGCAGCTGTGCTTTACCATGGCTTTCCAAATTAAAAGGGACTCTATTTTTCGAACTGATTTTTAGATGTTTCGCCGGGTAAAGAACGGGCCGGGGTATAGAATTTACCACTACACCAGAAACCTTCCCTAGTCATACTAACGAATATATCCATATGGTTCTTTACGTACTAGGAGTATAGATTCCGATACACGGGACCTCCCGGTGTACGTCCCCATCCGACAGATGAGCCTAATCTAAGGGAACGTGTCTTGCCCAAGAACACACTGACGAAACTCAGTGGCACCAATGGGGCTTGAACCCGGTCCTCCGGTTTCAAGTCCGTCGCGCTAACCACTGGACCACCAAGAAGAAGAAACATAGAAAGTACTGTTAAATAAATAAATTATTGGGATACAAGTATGAGAATTCGTTGCATAACGTGTTTTTATTTGTGACAATCCCATACTAAAAACTATGGGAATAAAGCAATCTCGTTAAAATCAGACCCCTTACCACGCTACGATACTCTATAAGGCGGAGAGTATCAAAGCGTAATTATAATATGATTTTAATGAGATTGGGGAATACAGTTAGATATTGCTAGATATATATTTTGTTGTAAGAGCCACACCTTTCAATTAATGGGTTTTATATTAATGCAGTGTTAATTAATGCCATTAATGATCTAAATCGGTGTATAGTAATCAATTATGTAGTGTACAAAAACTCATTCGAAATCATTTGTATAGTTATAATAGTAGAGGAAATTTAGATTATATGACAGTGTTATTTGAATTGTATGCGCGCTGTTTACATTGTTTCATTTTATTTATGAACTTAAAAATAAGACTTACATTCAAACAATGGTAAAGAGACACATTAAACAATATATTTAATAAACAGTGATCACAAACCGCCGTCTTTCAGTTGACTAAAGATTTATAATCTGTATTACCACATCTCCATGAATAAAACTCGCCAAAGATCAGAGAACGCCGATTTAGGTGATTTTTGTAACTACTATATTTATTTTTTTCGTAATGTTCATCATTTGAGCAGCCTTTGTTTATCTCTCGAGATTTCCTTATATGGAAAGTTAGCTCGTCCCACTTATAGTCTCTGAGACGTAGTTCTCTTTGTTTTACTGGCGAGATTTTCGACGCCCCAATCGTTAAACGTTTCAGAAACTTTTTTAGACCTAGTTTATTCAACCTTGCTTTAAAATGTACGTCGTATTGTTCACGTGTTAAGGCTATATCTGTATAAACAGCATTCTTTTAAAATCATTGACCACAGTTAAAGTGACAGTTTTAATTTAGAGCAGTATTGAGATCGCACTCCTTGAGACTTGTCACTGGAAGACCGTTTAAAAACAAAACTGGCATAGATTTTTGCTGATCTTGTATTTTAAATTTTGAAGGTCAATGCATCAAGTATGCAATATGTTTTGATTCGATAGCCGAAATAGTTTTTGCGTAATTCGATGTGGTAAGGAAAACACAAAACTGAAAAAACAACAACAAAAACACACACACACAAAGATATGTTCGTTAATAATTAAAAGGACAAATAGGCAATAATTGAAATACAAGTAATGTCATCGCGCAGTTAAATGTCATCGTGCAATTAAAATCAATATTCTCTCTAAATCTGATACACCAGATGAGGAGTGAAGAGGACTGACTAATTATGGTGATTGAAGTACGTAGACATTTGTGGCATTTTGAAGAACACTTACTTAGTACCGGAAAGTGTTATATTGGTGCTAGTTTACAATGTTAACTGGTGTCGTAAATACATGTAAGTTGAACAGTCATTGTAACAGTCATGGTAACAATGATGGTAATACGGTTAACGTCTATATTTGAGCTAGACAAAATCAGCAGTATTTATTTATAATCAAAAAGATTTTATTTGCCAATATGTGGTTATGTGATTTTTAATTGGATATTCACCAATGAGACACTGCTAAAAGTTCAATGCATTTTTATAGGGTAAGTTTTTGGTTAAACATCCTTTAGAGTTTACAAAAACTACTAAAACTTGATAATATATACTGAACAAAAAAATAAACGTCTGACATTTTTTGCTGGTATATCCACAGGCCAGGTTTGAGAGCGTATACAGGATTAAATAGCGGTTTAATAAAACAATGTTTGATGTTTGTAAGCACACTTAAGTGAGTACTAACTATCCCATTAAACAGTTTCAAATTTGCCAAGCAATACTCTTTTATGGATGATATGGCAATGTTAAAGGGAGATAATTTAATGCGTGTTGATAATCAAAAGCTGCCATCTACACAATCTGTGTTAAGTTTTTGTGTAATTTCTTTGGTAAGGAACATAAACAGAATATTGTCTCGGACAAATTCCGGTAATTTTCGTAGATTTAATTTGTTTTTGTGGCCAAAATGCATCGTTTAAGAAAAAGGGGGCTAACTCCCTTGGGTACTGAACTTTTCAAAAACATATTTGTTTGGACTATTGTTGGCGGTCTATCTAATTATTCTTAAAACATCATTAATTGTTTCCTATTTTGCTGTCTAGACAATCAGCATCATCATCATCGGATTTTTTTTGTTCAGTATAGGTATGCTCACTCACAGGATAATAATAAAACCGCTATGTAAGAGTAGTACAAAATAGATTGCTAACTGTGCGAGATACCATATAGAGGCGGAGCCGAGAAATTTTATTTGGCGGTACACCACAGTAAATCGCTGTTACTATAGATTGAAGTTCCATTCAACGCGCATGCGTTAAGCGTAACACAACTTCCTTTACAAAAAAACAACATGCTCTTGTCATGACTTTAAAGCAGTCTTCAAACGCAAACGCCGCAATCGTGATATAAAAGTCATTTCTTTTATACAGACAGGATAGGTTATTTGATAAAAAAAATCAGTCTGAAAGGTTATCCTTAAACACTCCATAAACATGTACTAAACACTTCATAAACATGTATTTATAAAGTCAAAACAACAGTTACACTAGTTTACAAACATAGATACAGAAGTAGAGACAGAAGTCGAGACAGAAGTAGAGACAGGAGTAGAGACAGAAGTAGAGACAGAAGTAGATACAGAAGTAGAGACAGAAGTAGAGACAGAAGTAGATACAAAGTAGAGACAGAAGTAGATTCAGAAGTAGAGACAGAAGTAGATACAGAAGTAGAGACAGAAGTAGATACAGAAGTAGAGACAGAAGTAGAGACAGAAGTAGATACAGAAGTAGAGACAGGAATAGAGACAGAAGTAGATACAGAGATACAGAAGTAGAGACAGGAGTAGAGACAGGAGTAGATACAGGAGTAGATACAGGAGTAGATACAGGAGTAGAGACAGGAGTAGAGACAGGAGTAGATACAGGAATAGAGACAGGAGTAGATACAGAAGTAGAGACAGGAGTAGAGACAGAAGTAGATATAGAAGTAGAGACAGAAGTAGATACAGAAGTAGAGACAGGAGTAGAGACAGGAGTAGATACAGGAGTAGAGACAGGAGTAGATACAGAAGTAGAGACAGGAGTAGAGAGAGACGTAGATATAGAAGTAGAGACAGAAGTAGATACAGAAGTAGAGACAGGAGTAGAGACAGGAGTAGATACAGGAGTAGAGACAGGAGTAGATACAGAAGTAGAGACAGGAGTAGAGACAGAAGTAGATATAGAAGTAGAGACAGAAGTAGACACATAAGTAGATACAGAAGTAGAGACAGAAGTAGCTGCACAAGTAGATGCAGAAGTAGATGCAGAAGTAGATTGAGAAGTAGAGGCAGAAGTAGATGCACAAGTAGAGACAGAAGTAGATACATAAGTAGATACAGAAGTAGAGACAGAAGTAGAGACAGAAGTAGATGATACAGAAGTAGAGACAGAAGTAGAGACAGAAGTAGATACATAAGTAGAGACAGAAGTAGATGCACAAGTAGAGACAGAAGTAGATACAGAAGTAGACACAGAAGTAGATACAGAAGTAGAGACAGAAGTAGATACAGAAGTAGAGACAGAAGAAGTAGAGACAGAAGTAGATACAGAAGTAGAGACAGAAGTAGAGACAGAAGTAGATACAGAAGTAGAGACAGAAGTAGGGACAGAAGTAGATGCACAAGTAGATGCAGAAGTAGATGCAGAAGTAGAGACAGAAGTAGAAGTAGATGCAGAAGTAGATGCAGAAGTAGATGCAGAAGTAGATACAGAAGTATTCTGTAGAGACAGAAGTAGAGACAGAAGTAGAGACAGACGTAGAGACAGAAGTAGATAAGAAGTAGAGACAGAAGTAGATACAGAAGTAGAGTGCACATGTATATGCAAAAGTAGATGCACAAGTAGAGACAGACGTAGTTGCAGAAGTTGAGACAGAAGTAGAGACAGAAGTAGATGCAGAAGTTGAGACAAAAGTAGATGCAGAAGTAGAGACAGGAGAAGAGACAGAAGTAGATACAGAAGTAGAGAAGAAGTAGAGACAGAAGTAGATACAGAAGTAGATACAGAAGTAGACACAAAAGTAGACACATAAGTTGATACAGAAGTAGAGACAGAAGTAGCTGCACAAGTAGATGCAGAAGTAGATGCAGAAGTAGATGCACAAGTAGAGACAGAAGTAGATACATAAGTAGATACAGAAGTAGAGACAGAAGTAGAGACAGAAGTAGAGACATAAGTAGATACAGAAGTAGAGACAGAAGTAGAGACAGAAGTAGATACATAAGTAGAGACATAAGTAGATGCACAAGTAGAGACAGAAGTAGATACAGAAGTAGACACAGAAGTAGACACAGAAGTAGAGACAGAAGTAGATACAGAAGTAGAGACAGAAGTAGAGGCAGAAGTAGATGCACAAGTAGAGACAGAAGTAGATACAGAAGTAGATACAGAAGTAGAGACAGAAGTAGAGACAGAAGTAGATACAGAAGTAGAGACAGAAGTAGAGACAGAAGTAGATAATAAGTAGAGACAGAAGTAGATACAGAAGTAGAGACAGAAGTAGAGACAGAAGTAGATGATACAGAAGTAGAGACAGAAGTAGAGACAGAAGTAGATACAGAAGTAAATACAGAAGTAGAGACAGAAGTAGATACAGAAGTAGAGACAGAAGTAGATACATAAGTAGAGACATAAGTAGATACAGAAGTAGATACAGAAGTAGATACAGAAGTAGAGACAGAAGTAGATACAGAAGTAGAGACAGAAGTAGAGACAGAAGTAGAGACATAAGTAGATACAGAAGGAGATACAGAGCCTATACATCAGTTTGAAAAATGAAAAAAATGAAAAGTCCAAAAATGCAATAAAAGCAGAAGCGACAAGGGATGGGGATTAAGGGTCAACATTTGTTTCTTATTTTATTTTACGTATTATGAAATTCAAAATATTAATTCTCAAATTACTCAAAAAATATATTTTGTTCAAATACTCACGAGTGCTCTGTCAGCTATACGCCAGATCGCACCATCGCATAGCTAAGTTAAAAAAAGACGGGATGCATTCCCCACGGACCCCCAAGTTTATCGGGCCTATATATGCATTTCAGGACAGCTACGCCCATGGCTGGTGGTTTGAACCAGGTTATAGGGTGTACCAAACCACACTCTTACCCTAGTGTCATCCCAATAAAACGGGGCAGTGTAAACAAAATAGGCAATATAAGTATGCTACAAAAATGATCATGTATATACGAATATAAAGAAAGGAAAGGCGTGGAAAACCACAAAGCGAGTACCCAATGACTTGGCAGAAGACAAAGCAACAATATAATCAAACGTTAAGAGCACGACAGGACACGATTGAAGACAAACGTTAAAGGTTACCTTCCCTTTTAGGAGTTAGGTTGACATCATCATAGGTCGACAATATGTCGAGTCATCGCACAATCAAAGAGGTGGCAAGCTGGAAATTGGTCAGCCACTAAACATACAGTGCGTACCAAAATGATAGGGTTATATTAACCTCTTTTGATAAACCTTTTAACCAATTTAATAACAAAGGTATGAACATGATCACGACCAAAGATCTGTAAATCACGTCACCATAGAAGTCAGGCTGTGATAGTCCCTGACGTAGATGAATTCTTAAAGTACGTCTGTATTTTAAAAGTAGATTAGAGTTATTATAATACAATTTTGCAAGGTTTTTCAAAGTTTATGGTAACGGTAGCCCTGATGGATTAGCTTTTTAGTTATAAAAAATAATTTATAGAAAATATACAATTTTAAATTAGATTTACATGATAAAAATGCATATTTTGAACTATCCCTTACCATGACTACCTGCCCATGGTTTTTAAAAACTGTATTTCTATTCATTTTCTAATCAATGACAAAACCAGTATGACAATACTATTAGCATTACGCAGGTGTGTTTTTCAATCAATGACTTAAGATGCAATGAAATATTCCTAATTATTGTCATTCTTTTTTTTTTAATAGATAGTTGTCCGGACAACGAGTCTGTGATTTTCTGCTGCTCTGGTATTGAGTATGAACACATTCCTTCGTTTATCAATTTAATTCATGCTTTGTCACTGATATGGAATATAATAAAAATATTTATTTAAACGAAATGTTTCTTCTTCTGGATTTCAGAAAAATATGTGACGGAAATTAAGAGGACACAATTCACATGGTTGTACACTACCGGCTGCGGCATTAAATGTCTAATTTGTGACGTTAACTGGAGATATTAGCGGCACGTTATACTAATGACACTGATTATCTAATGTGGTGACGTTAACTGGAGATACTAGTGGCACATTATCTAGAGACACTATTGACAATTGTCTAATGTGGTGACGTAAATTTGAGATACTAGTGGCAAGTTATCTGGAGAAACTATTGACACAAATTGTCTAATGTGGTGACGTTAACTGGAAATCCTAGTGGCACTCTTTCTGGAGATACAAGTGGCCCAAATTGTCTAATGTGGTGACGTTAACTGGAGATACTAATGGCACGTTATCTGGCAAAAGTATTGACACAAATTGTCTAGTGTGGTGACGTTAACTGAAAATCCTAGTGGCACGCTATCTGGAGATACTAGTTGCCCGAATTGTCTAATGTGGTGACGTTACCTGGAGATACTAGTGGCACGTTATGTGGAGAAACTATTGCCACAAATTGTCTAATGTGGTGACGTTAACGGTAGATAATAGTGGCATTAACTGTTTAAGATGATGACGTTAACTGGAACTACTTGTAAAGGGATAAATATTAGTATTATGTTTTCAATAAACCTAATGTGTTTATTCAGCGACATAAGATCTCAGGATCGATAAATGATATACTGTATCCAACAACACCTAGAAAGAAATGAATTCGCACACAAAAGTGGTTTATTTGAGAACAACCAGCTGAAGCATGTATGTTTACACCGGTAACAAATATGAAGTGCAGATAACCGGTAATAACATACCGAAGTGGTACGTTGAGTGCAGTTCTGATTTATTGATAATGTATTTTACAACACCTTATAAAATAATCACCACAAGTGGATGCATCGTCTAATACGCAAGACTCTAAGGACAAGAGGAGTCAAGAGAACAAGCAATATATTGTCTTTATCTTGGAAGGATACTTCTTTTCAAAACACAATTTACACGTGAAATTGGTGTAGACTAGATATTTACACAGTGATACAAACTTAACGCTCAGTCATGGGACAATCGCAATTAAACAAATCATATTTTTTCGGAAATGATTATAAATTTGGGTGGGGTAATGTGTCCTACTTCACCTTCTTTTCTGAGTTCAACAGACCATGGAAAGGAATCGTTTACATTGAATCTTCCATGATGACCATATTGTTCGTGCTATCAGTTATAGGAAATGTCTTTTTTCTTGGTTTTATGATGAAATCTAAGACCTCACGGACAATCACCAACTTCTTCGTCTGCAACTTGGCCATAGCTGACGTGCTGTTTGCTACGTCAGCACCGTTCATAGCTTACATCAGAATCACAGACTCGTGGCGGCTCGGAGATGGAATGTGCCATTTATTGAATTATGGAATGTTAGTTTGCGGGTGTGCCATGATTTGGACAATGGCGGTAATAAGCATAGACAGATACGTGTGTATAAATCTGAACTTGTCGTCTGCAAGGAGATTAAAACCACGCCACGTGGTAATCATCTGTATTAGTATATGGATTGTTGCATGCCTTTGCTTTTTACCGATAGCTCTTTTCTTTCATCTAAAGGATATATACGACGGCCAGAGAACAATTACATTTTGTACTTTACTTTGGCCAATGTCAGACCTTCATTTATCATTATTGTTTACGTGTTTTCTATTGCTTCTCGCATTTATTGTGCCTCTAACGATAATAATTGTCAATTATTACCGCATATTCAAGAAATTCTGGGCATCTAAAAGAGCAATCGCAAACACATCTCGCGAAATAACACGTAATCTCAGTACACGAGATTCTCGACGAAGTCGGAACATGCGCATCATCAAGACGCTTGTTCTTCTCGTTGTGTTATTCGTGGTCATGTGGGCGCCGTTATTTCTGATGTTTGGTTTGATCCAGTACGACGCCACATACACCATAAACGGCATTCCTTCATCTGCACTGGTCTGGACTTTAATTCTAGCTTACGTGAACCCGTGCGTGAACCCCTTCCTGTATGGATTTATAAACAGGGAGCTCCAGCGGGAACTACTGGCGTGCTGCAAGTGCAGTCACGCAGAGGATGTTTTGGTTACAAATAATAGACATGCGAACTCATTTAGTTTCCGGTCTGACAATACAGTACACATGTGACTTTTCTATTTTTTTTGTTTGATGTCTGTTATTAGTTTGTAATGTTTACAAAATAAATATGTTACAATACCCGACTTTACGATGAGTTATAGCTTTAATGTCTGTTACTGAATTGTTTTGTACACATAATATAAAATTGTCTCTAACTTTTAGTGCTGGAAGAAACACTATTACAGATATATGGTCGACGTACTTAACACTAGGAAATATAATACTTTGTCTGCATTTATTTAAAAAGCATCGCGTATCTCAGTGACGTCAAGGTTGCTTAATGATTGAGAATAAAGAAATGTATAGTTAAAATATAAACTAGAGAAAGGTCGATGGGGGCCCATCGCAAATATCCGCACTTCGCTGACATGTAAACATGCATGTCAACCACTGTTTCACAGTTGACTGGCGTATAAGGAGTTCAGGTTAAAAGGAAACAGTAAGAATGTAAGAAATTTCATTTCATTTTGGTGAATTTAAACATTTTGCCATTGACCTCTGGACCCAGCGGTCAGACCTTGGATATGAAACCACACATCCAAGGCAACCACCGTTCTAAATATGAACTCCATCCTTCTACTGCTGTAGGAGGGATTTAGACGACGAGGAAACAATAAAATTCTGAACTAATTTGATCACATGTCTACTCTCCTGCGGAGATGGGTCCGTATATAAAGTCGCAACACTGGTTGTATATATCATTGCTACTAGTAATTCAATGTAAGGACGTTCATTAAAATACTGAAAACGACTGGTAAATTTGACCTTGACCACTTGCCAAAGGTGTCAAACCCTGGATTCCAAACATGTGTTGCCATCCTAGGCAAACACTGTGCCGAATATGAACACCCTCCTTCAATTGATGTAGGAGGAGTTAAGTTTACGAGGAAACAAAATGTGCATGCTGACCTCATAAGACTATAAGTTCAAACTCCAAAGGAGGATGATCCGTACATCAACTCGCAAAACCCATTATTGTATATTATATTACGCATATTGTATGCGTATATCATTATTGTCTATAGCTTATAAGTAATTTCATTTAACAATATTGAACATTGCGAGTTTACTGTTCGGTTTATATTGACTTTGACCCCTGGCCCCCGAGGTCATATTCTGGATTCGAAACCTTCTTTGAAATGTACACATTGTAAGCAATCACTGTGATAAATATGAACATCAAACTTCAGCCGATGTAGGAGGAGTATAGGTCATTAGGTCATGAGGAATCAATTAAAGTGCCTGCTGACCACATATGATCATAAGTCACCTCCAACGGATCGCATCAAATCGCAAAACCTGTTCCATATTGTATAGCATGTATGAACTTTTATTAAAACATACTGAAATTCACGGGTTTAATGTTCATTTTAGTAAGTTTTACCTGTTGATTTAGACCGCTGGCCCCTGCGGTTAGAACTTGGATTCCAAGCATTCATTATCGTCTACTCATCCATATCAACCACTGTGCCAACTATGAACACACTCCTTTAAGTAAGAAGGAGCAGGAGCAGGTTACGAGCAAAACCGACTGATGGACGGACACACGGACGAGGGGACGGACGGGCCCGACCACAGTATATCCACTTTACTTAAAAAAGTACGGCTTGAAAAAGAAAAACTCATAGCTTTCATACATTTATGAAGTCGTATGACGGTATCACATCAACCGCCGAAATACGGCATAATATATTATAACAGATGGAGTGGAGTGGAACATCGCTTAAGAATTTATAATACAACTTAAATACATTTTCGACCTAGTGTATGTGTCCTTTTATTATTTGAATAAAAGTGCGCATTTATCTTTAATCAATGGTAGAAACTGTGTTTTAATTTTAATATCAATTATGCAATGCATTCAGCGTGTTACTGCCCTTTCACGAGTGGTAGACTAGCTATGGCTGAAGATGCCGCGTTGTAATGGTCCTTTGAAAAACTACATTGCTAATTGATCAAAGTACGGAATAGTTTAATATCATAGCTTATACCTATCAGATTTCCACAAATCACAAAACCTTAGTGTTTTTATAAACTCGCTGAAGATATTTTTTAATATTTGCCAAGATAGTGACAATACGCAACATAACTTTCTTAAATGTTTAAAACATACGACTATCGCGCTCCTCTGAAAAAAAGAACAAAATCGGCTATCAAACCGATGAACATGTAGAGTTACTGGCCATCCCTGCTTCGAACTGCCTGAAACTCGCAGGACACCGGCACCCCTACGGCCTGCAGACGTGGACAAAGTTTGGCGGAGGTGCTCCGACGCTCGGCGGAGTTGTAGTCCCGATCATGCATAGTCCCAAGTGTTACCTGTCACTAAAGCCGATCAGAACCCAGGAGACGAATGTCATCTGGAGACAAAGGTCATCAAATACAAGATATATGAAAGGCCCACATGAAAATGTTTGTTTTTGTATCACCTAAGGGCAGATAACAACGCGTATACAATTTAATCCCACATGGAGATTCAGGTCCAGATCAGAAACCCATTATTATGAAAATAGGGAGTAAAGGTATTTCTACAATCCTACCCAGTAAACTACCAACCAACGTTGCACAAATGCATACTCTAAAGCATACATAGTCGACTCCTTAATACGTGCATCAACTTAGATCTTTAGAGCAACGTTATCTGTACTTTGTCGTCTTATATAGGTCACATTCTTTATTGATGATCAGTAAAAAGAAATCAAGTAACTGATATATTTTGAAAGTCAAATGACCTACCTATAAGGTCACTGGTTTTAATTTCAAACAGTATATCACGCACACTGACTATTGTCAGTTTAAGGCCATTCCTAAAATGGGTCCTTGATGTTCTGACCTTGCATCAGTGTTTAAGGCACACGACTCGTAAAATAAAAGTTAAGATCAGTGCATAAAGTATATAAAGTTTCAAACCGATAACCCAAACTAGATCTTGAGTAATCGACGTGGAAAGGAAAACAAAAAACTGAAGACTTACTCCAGATCATTTTACTGAGGACGATGTAGCTATCACGCTTATAACACAGTGCATCGCTTTCATGGTCGAGGTAAAAGAAAAGCAAAACAAACTTCCAACGATGTACTAGATTCCCAAATTACGCAAACAACCCTATAAAAGCAAGTATAACAGTATACAAGGAAATGTAGAATTCACAGACCACAGTCAAACAAAACACGCATTCAAAACAAACAACAATCGCAAGGAAATATAGAAGAAAAGTATGCAACACCATAAACGCAAACGGATTTATAATAGGGGGTACCTATGGAGTGGTCTAAGGCAAAACAACACCGGGGGTTTAAACTAGGTTTTATGGTGCACCCTACCTCACTCTTACCCTTTTGTTATCCCATTTAAACGGGACTGCATCAATAAATAAATCTCCGCCAGGGTATTTCCTCTTATAAACTAGGCAGCATTAATAGGCAATAAGAGTATAAGACAAACATAATCATGTATATATGAAAATAAAAACTATAGAAAGCTGCAAAACAAAGGAAATACTCCACGACTTGAGAGAATTAACCGTTAAGGGCACGACAAGACACCAATGAAGACAAACATTAAACGTAACCAGCCATTTCAGGATTTTACAATTAATGATCAATTACAATAATTACATCTAATAAAGTAACTTCAAAATCATATGCTAGTCTAAAGTTATGTTTGAGAAACATCAATGCTAACCGGATGTCGTAACCGCCAAACAAGATGGCGCCGCCCACTGAATACAAATGTACGATAAAAGTTTAATAAAACTACTAACCACATGTTGCCTATGAATTTTGCCGTCCAATCTCTGTTCCAACAAAGTACTATCGATCATCCCGGCGAGAGCTAGAAGACAATGGGTTTTATAGCAAACATTACGCCCAAATCATTATTTCCCCCGTTCAGTCCGTGACAAACGTGGCTAAATCTGCAGTATTGAATATACACGAGAGGCCCCTTATACAATTTTGCCGTTTAAGGTAAATATACCTATACGTTTACATGCATTAGCACAAAACTAAATTTATGACACGGCCTCTCTGGTGGCCACTTAAAATGTGCACGCTTTTACGTGTTACATGGATAGATCACGAATATTGTGAAATTGTTTCAACTCGAACAATAGATTTGGGTGTAACCGATAACTTACAAGAGATATGTACGACCAGTACGCTCTACCCGTGACATTTTGTGACAACAACCAGTGACAGTGGCAAGGCAGTCCCATTGAAGATGATTCAAACCCACAGATTTTGTGCCAAATTTGGATTGCTCGAACAGCAGCATGAATGTTCAGATGATCTTCAAAAAAGTACGGAGAGCACCGAGTGAACAATGTGCTCTCTATATGGCAAACCTCTTTACACGGATATCAAATAAGTTTTTGTGATATTTCAAAGGCTACAACTTGAGCTTTTTGCCGCCGTGTCATTTTTCTATAATCATGCATTTGAACATGTACACTTCTAAGTATTTTGTGGCGTCATACTGACTAACATCAACCAGACCTACCAGAGGCAGAAACAAATGAGAGAAGACGAACTTATTGAATTGACTACTGGTGATATCACAATAGTTGGTTGACATCATGTTCACAGAGCCTGACACTGAAGAGGACGCGATAATGAGCGAGAAGATATGGAAGCACAAATAACAAGATAGATTTAATAAAATTATGCAACTTCATTGACGTTATTCTGAAAAATGTATACTTGTGTATCGATTTATAATACACATTAAAGCAGTTTTAGCCTATTTTTGTTTATATTACATGTATATTGTAATCATGTGTATTTTGTAAAACTACGAAGTCCTAGAACTGTCAATAGTACATGAACTAAATGACGACAATACATAGACAGTGACTTTCTTTCCATTATGAATGTTTAACTGTATTGTGTGTGTTTTGTAATATTACATTGTTATACACAAGTCACTTTTAAATTAATGAAACGAAAAACACCTAAAAAAACAAACTTTAATACCACTTACTTAGACATAAGAACCCCGACAATACCTTTTCACAGGTTTTGTTTTCGTATTATGTGTCAAGGTATAAATACTGGGGGTAACTCTACCGGTTATATCTCCACCTGTGTACATGTTGTGCACTATAATAAGGCGCATGTTGAATTATGTTACTTTTCCGTGTGATACTAATTATATAATAACTTATTGTTAAACACATAAACATTGAAGTAAGATTCTTAATTTCCTACCTGTAAATAGTAACTCCAGTATCACTGAATCACTGTTGAACTGTTTATACACTGTTCGAAACAGTACGTCGAAGTCCCGTGCAAATACTGATTTTCATGCATGTAGTTACTAGACGAAAATATCATTCATATTGTTTACCCCAACTTAGTTAAATGTATGTATTGTATATGCCGTACATGTTTGTATGCTTGAAGAAATGAACCAACGTTGCATATTGTTACATTTTGATGTGCATGCATCTATAGACCTAAATGCAATACTTAATATTAACCATAATTCAATATTTAATATGTTACTATTATTTGTATTGTAGTTTAAGTTTATGGTTAAAGGGATGGAGACCAGCATGATATATAATTAAATATACACGTGTCTATGCATGCTCAGTTGTCTCCTCTCTGACACCAATGAACAATAGCTATCCTATCTCTCTTAACTTACATCATACTTTCTTATTTGACTGTAGATTATTTTGTGAAAACTATCGGTTCTGCTCTGCACTATCATCATTTTCTCTCGCTGTACGACCACCTTTATTTGTCATAACGATTACCATTTACAGTTGAACTTGCATTATATATTATATCCATTGCTGTTTTACACATGTAAAATCTTGGAATAAAAGCATTTGAATTGAATTAAAGTAATAACCTATAATGTTTGAAATAACTTTCTGATATACAATATTTAATGGTCTTAATTTCTTAAGCCAAACACCATCAATCAACAAGGTAACGTAAATTATGGTAACGTAGGCTTAATAACGCAGATATCCAAGGTTTAAACATTAAGTGAAACAAACTTTTGCATTTTAAAAAGGACAAATAATGTTCAAAATGAGTTAGTATAATCAATTATGTCTAAAGGAATGTTACATTAAAGCTTTAATAGTTTATTGGATGATTTGTTCTAATTTCTTTTAGCATACGGAAAATAAAAAATGATATAAAAACAAACAATGTAACGGACATAACAAGAGCCAAACATTATTAACATCATGGACACGTATTTCTGGGATATCTGTAAAGTTTGGAATATTTTTTTGGATGTAACATCATTAGTGTTCTTCATGTTTTAAGTTAAAAAAACTTAATTTAGCAAGGTAACGTAAACTACGGTAATGGAGGCTTAATAACGCAGGTATACAAGCTATAAAAAGTAAGTGAAACGAAAGCTTGTGTTATAACAAGAAATCCGCGGATTCACATGTCTCGCCTAACGGGGGTAAAAGATAAATGACGCTTAAATGAAAGTTTGTAAATATTTTAATAACTAACAACAATGTAGTTTCGTGTTTGCTGAGATAACATTTAAGTGCATTAATTTTGTTTAAAAACGAAATGCCATTCTATAAATAATAATAATAATCAAAAAATCAAAAATAAAAAAATAAAATAAAAATAGCAGGTCAAGGTCATAGATGAAATCCATGCGTCCAAAAAGATGCACTACCCAAGACACAACTATGTCAAAATATAATGTTTTGGCTTCCAATGATTAAGCTATAAACTAGGTTTAAAGCATCTAGCGCATAATTATAGTTCATGGGAAAGTGATATAAATGTAACAATCAAAGTTATCTGCCCTTTGTTTGGATGGTGAAGGTCACATCCACATTTGATTTTTGACACGTTTTGATGTACAACCCAAGAAACAACTACTTATAAGCGGAGTTTGAAAGGCTAATGCATAACGTTTGTGAGAAAGTGATCTAAACGCAATTGTTGAAGGTAAACATTATTAAGTTATCTGCCCCTTGCTTGGAGGGTCAAGGTCACATCCACATTTGCTTTGTCTCGTTGCAATGTACCACCCAAGATACAACTATAAACAAAATTTGAAATGTCTAAGTGCATACAGTTTGTGAAAAAGTGACCTAAACGTAAAAGTTGAAGGTAAAAGTTATAAGGTTATCTACCCTTTGTTTGGAGGGTCAAGGTCACATCCACATTGGCTTTGTCACATTGCGATGTACCACCCAAGATACAACTATAAACACAGTTTGAAAGGTGTAGTGCCTACAGATTGCGAGAAGTGACCTAAACGCAAATATTGAAGGTTAACATTATTAAGTTATCTGCCCCTTGCTTGGAGGGTCAAGGTCACATCCACATTTGCTTTGTCCCGTTGCAATGTACCACTCAAGATACAACTATAAGCAAAGTTTGAAGGTCTGGTGCATACAGTTTGTGAAAAAGTGACCTAAACGCAAAAGTTGAGGGTAAAAACTATAAGGTTATCTGCCCTTTGCTTTGAGGGTCAAGGTCACTTCCACATTTGCTTTGTCACGTTGCAATGTACCACCCAAGATACAACTATAAGCAAAGTTTGAAAGGTCTAGTGCATAAAGTTTGTGAAAAAGTGACCTCACCGCAAAAGTTGAACGTAAAACATATTAAGTTATGTGCCCTTTGTTTGGAGGGTCAATGTCACTTCCACATTTGCTTTGTCACGTTGCAAAGTACTACCCAAGATACAACTATAAGCAAAGTTTGAAAGGTCTAGTGCATACAGTTTGTGAAAAAGTGACCTCAACGCAAAAGTTGAACGTAAAATTAAGTTATCTGTCCTTTTCGTGGTGGGTCAAGGTCACTTCCACTTTTGCTTTGTCACGTTGCACTGTACCACCCAAGATACAATTATAAATAAACTATAAGCAAAGTTTGAAAAGTCTAGTGCATACAGTTTGTGAAAAAGTAAAGTCTAGTGCATACAGTTTGTGAAAAAGTGACCTAAACGCAAAACTTGAACGTAACTATTAAGTTATCTGCCCTTTGCTTGAAGGGTCAATGACACTCCACATTTGCTTTGTCGCGTTGCGATGTACCACCCAAGATAAAACTATAAGCAAAGTTTGAAAGGTCTAGCAGTTTGTGAGAAAATGACTCAAACGCAAAACTTGAATATTGAATGCTGCCACCGCCGCCGCCGCCGCCGCCGCCGCCGCCGCCGCCGGAAAAGCAACACCTATGTTTCTTTTTTTCTTCTTCACCTTATTAGCTCACGGCCTAGTTGGATTTACTAGTAAAGGGATACATTTTTGAGGAAAATTGATCAGCTGAATTATATCAAGATTTCTTAATGATACCATATAACCCAACAAGTGAATTCGTTTAAACAAGCGGGTCTATCCTGATAGATTTGTAAATACTGGAAAGGGGATTCATTGGAAGCAGCAAAATGAGATATAAAAGTCGAACATGACGCAAACAAGAGAGAAAAGTAGCAGACTCGGTTTTATTGAGTCTGTTCATGATTGGTAATATAAGATGCAACACCTCGCACACCCACTAGCACCTGGTAATACACTATCGGCAATTACAATACATGTATATTGGAGTGGTACAATGAGTGCAGTACTCATTTATTAGTCCCCTACCGGTCTGTCAGTCTGTCACACTTCGTTCCCTCTCAATAAATTCAGTCAGGAATGAGATATTGGATTGAACCTTTATGGGTAGGTAGCTTACATTTGGGGTCACTGGGGTCAAGGTGAAGGTCACTGCTACTAAAAATAGAAAAACGGTTTCCGCCCAATAACTTTAGTTAAGAATGAGATATTATGGGTAGGTATTCCATATGAAAAGGAAGCTTGGAATTGCATTTGGGGTCACTGGGGTGAAGGTCAAGGTCATTGTAACTAAAAAAAGGAAAACGGTTTCCGCTCAGTAACTTCAGTTAGGATTGAGATATTGGAATGAAACTTTATGGATAGGTAGGTACCTTATATGAAAATGAAGGTTTGGGATTGCATTTGGGATCACTGGGGTCAAGGTCAAGGGCACTACGGTTCCGTTCAATAACTTCACTTAGGTATGAGATATTGGAATGAAAGTTTATGGGTAGGTAGATTATATGGAACGGAAGTTTGGGATTGCATTTTGGGTCACTGGGGTCAAGGTCACTGTTACTAAAAATAGAAAATCTGTTTCCGCTAAATTTAGTTAGGAATGAAATATTGGAATTAAACTTTATGGATAGGTAGCTTATATGAAAAGCAAGTTTTGGATTGCATTTGGGGTCACTGGGGTCAAGGTCACAGTTACTAAAAATAGAACAGCCTTTTCCTATCAATATCTTAAGTTTCCTTTCACTGTTTCTAACAATACAACAACAGTTTCCGATCAATAACTTTAGTTTTCCTTCGTGAATTTTACCAAAATGTTACCGAAAGGTGTGTTTGATGAAAAGGAATAGACTAAAAATGAAATTTGGTACCTTTTAGTCAAACACACAACAACTATTGTTATGTTGTTATGTTCTTTAAGAACATGTATCGCAAAATACTTGGAATGTACGCGCCCCAGTTTTACTCATGCTTACGCATTACATTGCTGTTACGTTACATTATGCATTTATAATGTTCATGTGTCACTTTATCCAAGGAGAAAATGAATTTACCTCCAAAAAAATAAATAGTTATCACACAATGACCGGTAGGGGACATTGTATTGCACAGCAATACTTCTTCTTGTTGATACTGTGTTTAACAACATCGTGTCAATTAGTCACCTCTAGTCAGTGGCGTAGCTGCGTTTAGGTACTCCAATTTCCTACCTATAACAATTTCCCAGATATATTATGTTTATTCCCAAAAATGTCTTCCAAACTCGTTAGAATGCATCATTTTACTTTTTTATATCATGGGGAACATCCCTCGAGATCCCGCAAGCAACGTCGGTTATGCGGGTGCTCAGTTGCTTGGGCCTAAAACTTAAAATCGCCCCTGCTAAAGATTGAATAATCCTAAGAACAACAGAAGTCGTTTATCATTTCTTTTCTTTAAAATATCAAGTTATCTTTAGCTCTCAGTTTGGAAGAAACATTGATGAAAAATGTGTCTTCGGACTTAGCGCTAGGACACAGCTATTGCTTGTACAACATCACTGAAGTTTATATTTTATTGCTTAAAACTGACAAATATTGTCCTAAAATAAAAATTAAACATGTATGGTTTATAAATACAATGGTAAAATACTCACTGCTTCCTACATTAATTTGTGAACATTAATGAGAACGCATGGTGACAATTTGGTACATGTAGGACAGTTAGGTATTGCGAGTATAATGTAGTACGTCATTTGTCCCATGCCTAAAACATAATACCCTTTGCGACGCATTTAATCAGAAATCACGAGGAAAAGATATATTAAAACAGGTCGTTTGTCGTCTTGTAAAGTGTCATGTTATTAGATTTTCTACTAGTCACTTATATTATACGCATGTTCAAAACGGTTGTTTCATTTCGCATATACATTATTATTGGACCAGGCGTAAACATGTGAATACGATAACGAATAGAGAACTTAAAGGGACACAAGGCAATCTTGATATTTTATATTTTTCCATAAAACTAACGGCGTCCAGTTATTTTTTTTCATTTTATTTATTTATTATTTTTACATAAGGCCTACTTGCATTTGTTCAATCATTAAAGGGACACATGGCAATCTTGAAGTTTTGATCGAACATTAAAATGGCATCTCGATTTATTAGTCCGATGATAATTAAATAAAATGTTCAGCTTTTAACTTTATTTCATTATTCTACCATATGTTTAAATATATTATTGGTGCAATATAATCAACAGTAAGTAATATGCAAATACACCTTGCTGTGAACTATTCTAATAATTAATATTAATGATTAAAAAATTGCAAGTTATGTAGAAAAACTAACGGATTTCAACAAAGCAAGAATGGCGTGTGTCCCTTTAATATTAATTGTAAGAAGAGTATAATGCAATTTGTTTGTGCATATTATTAACTGTTGATTATATTGCAACACAAATATAGTTAACCCCATGGTAAGGCCAACTAATTAAAAGTCAAACTATTTTTTTCTTCTTAAATTTATATGCAGGCTGGTTTAAAGTAAAAATGATATTAGATTGATAAATTGAGACGCTTATTTAATGCTTGCTAAAAACGTCAAGGTTGCCGTGTGTCCCTTTAATGTCTAGCGATTCAAACACTCAAACATTAGAATGAACAGTGTTGTAATCTCTAACGTATCTTGCAAGGGTAGAGGGGAATTTACCTAACAACTTCCGTGTCGGTGGATAACTAGGGAGTGAACTATTTTTCTTAGCGAATAATGATTTTTTATACTCATGTAGTAAATGTGTTTAAACTTTAAATTGCCTAAATCATGCGATTCTTTCTGTTTATATTTCTCTTTAAATTGGTGATGTATGCAAAGGGACAAGGTAAGATATGCTTATAGTTCTTTAAATACCTATTTCCAGCCTATTGTATTAGAGGTGGAGGGTGGGACTGGGGTTGTGGGAGATACCATTTGTATAGATACATGTAAATCACTGTTAGACATACAATTGCATGAGAAAATGGTGTTATTCATTTTTGTGTAAGACTAAACATAATTTATTTTTGTAGTAAACATATTAAAACATACCAGATTTTTCATTATTTTTGTTTTTTGTTTCATTTTTGATTTGGAAAATAATAAAAATTAAAATGAAAAACTGAAATCTGGCCTGAATTTATATACCTGATCTAATCAGTCAATGGAAATGTGCATATCTTCACAGGGTATAAACGGTATACGCGCATAACTGGTTCCGTCAGACGAACGTACGCCTTTTTTGTTGTTGCTTCCACGACCATCTGTACGCATTTCTGCCTGCTTCCATCGATAAACGACGGCTTTCAAGTAAACGCAAGAAATAGCGACAGGCGGTAAATAAATGCCGTTTTCTTTTTCTTTTTGTCTTGCTATATTTTAAATAGGTTGTGGTGTTCTTAGGGAATTCTTGTTAAATTATAAAATTCAAGTGAAAGGAAAATACAACGGTAACATACTCACTTCTTCCTTCATGTGTGGAGATTAATGAGCCCACATTGTGGCAATTTGGTACATGTAGGACATTTCGATATTGCAGGGGTGTACGAGTATAATGTAGTAGGTCCTTGGTCCCATGCCTAAAATACAAAATACATACAGACGACTACCATCAGAAATTACGTGGAACAGATATATGAAATCAGCTGATCTATCATCTTGCCATGTGTCATGCTATTAGACTTTCTACTATTTACGTATACTATACGCATGTTCAAAACGGTTGTTTCATTACGCATATACATTATTATCTATTTAGATTCGTTTATTTAAAATTTTCAATATTGGAAAGGGGAAACACGTGAATAAGATAGCGAACACAGTACTTAAAGGGACACACGACAATCTTGAATTATTTTTTTAATAAAACTCACGGCGTCCCTTAGTTTTTCTACATTACTTGCATGTGTTCAGTCATTAAAATTAATTATTATAAAGGTATAATACAAATTGTTTTTGCGTTTTATTAACTGTTGATTATATTGGAACACTAAATATTTAATCCCATCGTACACTATTTAAAGACAAATTAAAACTCAAAATCTTTTTTTTAAATTATATGCAAGCAGGTTTAAAGTCAAAATGATACTAGATTGATAAACTGAGACGCTTATTAAATGCGTGATAACAACTTTAAGATTACCGTGTGTTCCTTAAATGTCTAGAGATTCAAACATTTAAATATTAGAAGAATAACAGTGTTGTAAATCAATAGCTTATCTTTCAAGGGAAGAGGGGGTTTACCTAACAGTTTCCGTGTCGGTGGATAACTAAGGAGTGAAATGTTTTACATATCGAATAATAGCTTTTTATACCCATATAGTAAATGCGTATAAAACGTTAAGTTGTTTGAAACATGAAACTGTTTCTTCTTACAATTTTCTTTAAATATAGCATGTATGTGGAGGGACTAGGTAAGTTACATTTCTCTATATTTCGAAAAAGAAATTTGGGAAAAGTAAGTATCTACATTTGAAATTACAAACTACATGTAAATACGGCATGCATATATCTCGAAAATCGGGGAAGATTACAATCTTAAATAGTTTATGTCTTTCATTTACTGATACAATCAGTATTTACTGACTTCCTATTACAATTCCAAAATATAAATAACTTATTAACTTATCTTTAATACATACAAGTAATGCATTTTCATTACTTCCTTGCGTGGTCATCCATCTTTCAGATTGATTCAAATCGACCCAATCCGTCAACAAATATGGCCGCCGTTACTAAAATAGAATATCTTCAAACGTATTCTTCTCATACACTGTTGCGTAGAATTTGACAAAACGTTACAGAAAGCATCACTTTGTGGCCCTCTTTCAGGCTGATTGATACACATCGTCCAAATCCGTCAACATATATGGCCGCCGTTACTGAAAATGGAAACATCTTTAAACGACTTTTCTCATAAACTGCTGGCTAGAATTTGACGAATCTTTCCAGGAAGCATCCTTACATTGTCCTCCCTATTTATACAAATCGTCTTGATTCGTCAACACATATGACCACTGTTACTAAAATAGAAAACATATTTAATCGACTTCTTCTCATGAAAAGCTGGGTAGAATTTGACAAAACTTCATTGGTTATGTTAATCATTATTTTTTTCTCACTTCTTTTTTATTTTTTTACTCAAACTGTCATGACCTCTTCAGCCAGTAGATTGATACAGGTCCTCATGGGCCTCTTGTTTTGTATGTGGGTGGGAGGAGCATTCGCATCATCTCGTACACTTCTTCGAAGCATAACTCAAATGTCAAATGTAACTCGAATGTTTCCATATTGATTATGTCATCCTTGCATGACGCGCCTTAGATTTCCACCAAAACGAATTTGCATTCGAAATCAAAGTTATCATCAACGTTTTGCATGCCATTTAGCCGATTGCTGTATCTGTAGTTTATTTACATGAAAGCAGTGATAAAACCTGCATCTGTGTTGTAAATAACGAACATGCAACGCAAATAATACATCAACACGTGTGGCTAACAGCCATATTGTAAGCATAGCAACAGCTAAGTAACAGTGCACTATTTTCTTTGCCGTTGACTTCCGGCTAACAGAATGTCGACGCGTGATCCCGAAGAATGACGGGATTGGCCGAGTTTTCACGATTGGGAGGAGTGGGTGTAAGAACCTCAAATGTAAAAATTACCGTAAATGTAAAAAATATCTCAAAAGTAAAAAAGTATAACGCTAAATGTAAAATTGACACAAATCTAAAAAAACACTTGGTCACAAATGCAAAATCTGGTCACCCTAAATGTAAAACAAGAATGACGCTAAATGTAAACTTGTAACAAACTATTTACCCACAAATGTAAAGTGAAAGCGACACATGTTAAAACACAGTTTTTATTATAATGATGGACAGTAAAAGTAAAGATTATATCTGATGTCATGATTCCTATATTGGTTTATTAAGTATATTTAGTATATTAAAGACAGTTACAGTTGTCCGTGAAATAAGAAACTGTGAAACATTAATCAGCCTTGAAACTCGTCTAAAGGTCAAAGCCAACCCACAATCTCATTTTCACACTAACAACAGAAAAGCTCAAATCCTACATACACGACTGCAGCTTGCTTAATGAATAAATTACAGACAGTCATCAATGTACATGTGCCATGCCAGAAACAACAAATCATTTCCTAACTTCAGGGAACAAAGACGAACACACCTTTCAAACATTCCATGTCCTCTGTCTCAGCTCAATTTTGGTTCATTTTACGCGTATTCAATCTCGGATATGTTAAGTACCAGTGAATAAACCTATACTTTTTATCGGCGCATATACATTATGTCATGCCCTGAAATCCTTGATAAACCATTTAGTAATGTTATTTTGACGTTATTTAAGAGTGTGAAGGACGATATCGTTTCCAACCGCAGATTGGCATCCTATTTGTAAATATGAGGCCAGTCAGTGCTGATAGGGGCTGTTAGGTTACATTGGTGTTGAACATGTTATTTACAGCAACAGAAAGTTACCATGAAATGAAAGCAATAACCGCGAAATGTAGTATATTCCGAATGAATGGACTTGGTCTAATACCTATACATTAATACGAGCGTCAGATTTTTTTGCCGATAAGTAGACCTGTAACAAATATATTTATTGGATATTATTCATAATTGATAAAAATGAATAAAAACAATAATAAAAGAAACATCATATAATTTTGGTGATATACTTTCTATAGTATTATATAATTATATGCCTAAGTCGCCATCAATACCAGGCGGTGTTTGCAATATGACACGCTCTGTAGTCTCCACGTTCTCATTTGTATAGTCAAATATCGTTGGTACCGCTGTTGATTTTAATCTGCATGGCCTTTTGCTCTCCAAATTCCAAGATAATGAAACCAAAGGATGGACTTCCCACGAAATCAACTCAAAATGTTTGCTACAAACTCGCGCGTCTTTCGTAGGTTCCCACTTGCGATTTTCTTCGGTAACGATCTATCCACACTTCAAATATCATTATCTCGATTAGGGAAACGGAAGAAACTTAGGTTATTATCTTGTTCTTCTTTATGCAAACTTTTTTTACCCAGCAACAGCACACGGCATTTTAAACAGGTACCATAAAACGTAATCCTACATAGACAATACTATACAACTCAATGCGACACCGCTAATCGTTTGGTACCAATGACGTCACAGGATCACGTGACACTTACCTGTCTTCAAAAAGGGCGAAACTCGAAGCCTGTGCGCTATGAGATAAAATTGGCTACTGTGAGAAAACGGGACAACCACTAAGTGTAAGATTTGAACAGATTGTATATTATATATATATATTTCCGAATATATACTCAAAAGACACGCCCTATTTCACCTTTAACCGAACATTAAAAGAGAGGATGTGGTAATAGTTTACAGCAAACAATATAAATAAATATTTAGACGTGTTACAGGCAACGGTTGATAAGTATAATAATACAAAACATCGTATTATTAAATGACACCGATTGAAACAATTGATGAGAAGAATAAAGGGGAAGTGTATTTCAACTTGTATTGAAAAATGAAGAGCAATCAAATTAAGCCAAAGTTTAAAATAGGAGACAAGGTTAGAATCAGTAAATATAAAATAACTGTTGAGAAAGGATATACACCAAACTGGACGGAATAAATATCTTTTATTGATGAAATTCAACATACAAATCCTATGACATACAAAATAAAAGATTTAAACAATCAAAAGATTAATGGGAGTTTTTAGAAATGTTAAAAGCTGACCAAGAAGCATTTAGAATTGAAAAGGTTACAAGACGTGATTATGAAAAGAAACAACTTTTGGTTAAGTGGAAGGGTTATAATAATGATTTTAATAGTTGGGTGCCGTTTACGGAAATTCAAGACATTAAGCAATAGCAAACACGTTTAAGGCATAAAGAAATAAATATTATATAATAGTATAAATGGTGTACATAAACAAACAGGTATTTGAACGTATCGAAAAACTAAAAACTAAATATCATAAATTGTTAAAAGATACTACAAATCTTGCAACAAAACATGATAAGTGTGTTGATTATATAGACAACTGTATAATTTATAAAAATAAAATAAATTATCAGTTGCGTTTGAATGATATATTAAAAATGGTAAAAAGAAATAAAAGTAAGCTTGACAAATTAAAACTTAATATAGTCTTGTACCACTATTATATAGGTTTAAAAGCAAACAATTGTTTTTAAAAACGATGACTTTTACCTGCATCGCTTTTTGTGTTGTGTTGGCGAGTAATCAATCACAAAATTGGCTGAATCACATTTCATTTACCATACTTTTTTCGTTTCGTTTCCCTCCCATGTTGCTGTTCGGGCTAACCTCATTGAAACAGGCGTGTGCACAGTAACGAGTGGTTTATTTTGGAGGTTGCCTGAGCATTTCATTTCCCTTTTAGGTTACCGTGTCACATGACCGGTTACAATGCAAACAATTTGTTTCTCTCCGAGGTTGACTTTTCATTTTATTACCATTTTAGGTTGCCATATCACATGACCGTTTATGATATAAACGTTTATTTTTAGACCTTCTGAAATTCTATTTGGTTTATTTTTATATCATGTCATGTGACCGTTTATACTATAAACGTTTATTTTTAGATATTCTGGAATTCTAATTTGTTTATTTTCAGATATTCTGGAATTCTCTATTTCGTTTATTTTTAGATTATGTCATATGACCGTTTAAAATTTAGATTGAAAACTAAAAGTGCTTAGTGTTCATACTTAAAAAACATATGTCTCGATCAGGGTATATATTTTGCTATATTCACAACTCTACAATGCCACAGAGTTGTAAATAAGCATATTTTATGATAATCGAATAGTTATAAATAATATATATTTTTCTTATGGCATAGCACATCAAAAGCATGTATACAAGACAAGAATATAGTTTACTATATAAAAGTACAAACATATAAAATTAACACAAAACAATATTATTTTTTTTATATTTTTGCAAATTTCTTATATGTGCAAATTTCTTATATGTGCAAATTTCTTATATTTGCAAATTTCTTTTATATGTTAAACCTTAAAACGGCTTTAACAGCAAGCATATCATCGTTTTTTGCTAGTTTGTTAACGATGGTGTGCTTGAATTAAGAGCCGTGGCTAACATATGTTTAATGCTTGCGTTAGGGGAAACAGTGCTGGTAAGCTCAGTTCTTATACTACTCACTATTTCATCTCAGTAATGACGAGGTAAAAACCAGTCAGCTTTCGCGTCCCAGACAATCACTAATCTTTAACCTAAACGATATCGCTCTATGATGCGGGCAAACACTTTTCCATTGGCGTTGTGGGTACGCCAGTTGCGAAATGCGGACGGGCGTTTGAGAAGTGCGGTGGCAACACAACACTCTTCGCAACTATAGTTGCGGAGGCAACTATCGACGCACTCCGCAACTATAGTTGCAAAGTGTGTCTTTGACCTCTAAGTGACCTTTTCAGTATTTATTACCATAGCAACGCACTGCGCAATTTTGTCGCAGTTCGCAACTCGGCTGCGGTTGCGAAGTGCGGCAAAATTGTGTAGTGCGTTGCTACAATACTATATAAAAGTAAATATTTATACTAATATTTACATGGCTTATGTAATAGTCCGCCGTTACATATTTCTCGTTTTGTTTTCATGACATCTGATTGTGTTTTCATTAAAGAAAGACAGGTATGCACGAAAAGGAACCAATCATGTTTATCTGGTGAAGATAGGAATTATCCAACCCTCGATATACACCTCCGTTCCGGTCAAAACAGTCGCACCGCAATGGAAATATCCAACTTTGCCTGATACCCGTAATCCGAACGTCTTCTACATATTAGACGTTCCTGCCATGATATATATTCTCGTAATCTCACCAGAGGAGTCCTAATTTCAGCATTGTTCAGTACGGGAGCAGAGAAGTCATTTCACGTTCTTGAACCGCATAACTCAAACATAAATGATTGGTGTTGGAGGCAACGTAGTTCCCATTTTGCAAGCACGTGCAGATGCGCGGATTTTATAGTACTCTTTTTATAAACACTAGTTTAAAGCTTATACTAGATGGCAAAGAAAACAAATCATATCAGAAGTCAGTTATTATGTTGGAGATTCATAAAACAATCGTGTTGACAGGTTTTATTGAGATATCCTATTCGGAAATCGCGGTACAAATGCGAAGATCGAAAATAACTATTTTTTTCGAAATTGCCAATGTTTCAAAACGGGTACAAAAATTGTATATTCTTAAATATTGTTGAAATTGACTTGAGTCGAAGATCATTACCTGATCTACCTTTTTTGAAAATTTCTTATTTTTTCGTGAATATACATTTTGCGTGCCCGTTTTGAAAGTTGGTACCTGCATTTCACTCTTTCAGAGGCTATTCAAAATGGCGGCGACACAGAAAAACACCCAGCCCAGGGCCAGTCAGTCGCACGCCACAAACCCACTTATCCCTGGACAAATTAACATCATAATGTCACACAGTCACAGAAACTAAATATTGTGAATTGAACTGAACGGTTATAAATATCTAAGGAATGTGCTAAAAATAGCTCACACACATATAAAGGTCAAATAATGCTGATCCGTGTATACACAGATAGATCGTATACGGCCCGATAGACCGATTGATTATTTCAATTTATTTGCACAGGAGTAGAATTAAAACAGTGTTACAATCACAATCGTATATAATTCCAAGTTTTGCATGAGTGCGTAATTTACAAACTACAAACAAATAGATCTATTACAGTAGACAATGTAGAGAATTAAAATTGAAAAGTGGAACACACCAGCAAATGCCTGAAATGGGTCATGGCATTGTCTGCACTGTAGCCTATGTAAGTAAATACACTTTTAATTTCTGTATGACAAGTTTTTAACGTTGAAACATGTAAAACGGTGGTGGTTCATATATATTAGCTTAATTCTGATAATTATTTAGAACACATGAGTGATGAATAATTGATGAAAATGTAAGCCTTGAAAATCTACTATTTGTTTATGAATGCCACCTGTGACTTACATTTTGGACAGTATCATCTTCTGGAAAGCACCACTTTCAATTCCAGTTGTGTTTTAAGTAAAATGTTATGGAATGCTGACATTGTTAGCATTGAGAAAGTTGGACAGAGTTATTAATATTAAAAACAAATGAAACAATATCATATATGACTTGTTTTTTTCAGGTCTGCTAAGTTAGCTAGAGGCAGTGTGCAGTATTACCATAGCCAGATTCAAGTCAAGTTTCCCAGTCTCACAGTATAACTACATCAAGAGCCTTGTATAAGCCAGTATGTAGGTAAGCGCAGCTTCAAAAAATCTATGAATTTATCAATGTATGTTCTTTGCAAAATATCTGGCATTGTGCACCAGTCCTGCACTTAGTCTCAGACTTTTAATACTAAAAATAAAAATGGTGTATTACAGGACATCGGCACATAAATAGGTCATATTGTGCTTAGTACATATGTAAAATTAAACAAGCAAAATAAAAAGGTCCTTGTATTACATCTAAAATATTAAACTTAACCAAGACCCCGACTTAACATAATGTGCTGGCATGGCCCAGCAATAGCATGGTGGACGATAGCAATATGGAGCTTCCGGTTCAAGTCACACATGCACTACTGAGTTTCTGTGTTTTCGCGCAATACACCTTCCCTCAGCCTTGTTTGTTCCTCAGCTTCTTTTGTTGGATTGGGATTGACACTGGGGAGTCTATCCTCCAAGCACGATAAACAACCATAGAAATTATTAATATATACATTAGTAAGAGTAAGACAGGTTCTCGAATGCCTATGTGTCATTTGGGGCGGCTCTAAATAAGGTATACCGGTAATAAATGTGTTGATTTAGCAGAAAACGATTATTTTTAATTTATCGTACATGTAAAAAAAGTTCTATAATCACTCTTCATTTACATATTTCAATTCTACAACTTGTTACCTATTTAAGTTGAAACAAAATATCATGTATGTCATTTTTATTTTCAGAGCCTGGAGTCCTGAGATGCTGGGAGTTAGCTGAAAATAGTTAGTGAAGTCACAATATATATGAGGAGATTTTATTGAAACAAGTAGTCACATATAACTTTTTACAACATTAACAACAGAATCAGAAATACTTAAACGAACAAGAATAGTATATAATAACAAGATGGTGTACAATATATATATATTTTTTTTATGAATCATGAATCAGCAATACCTCATACGGACAGTACTAGCATCAACTTCAAGAAAAATATGTCTAGTAAGAGGATCACCAGTTCAGCCAGCACAATATCATATCAACATGCATATCCAACTGTTGACACAAGGTGGATCGATGGCGACATTAACTGGACAGTTCATTGGAGTGGCTCAAAATAAGGGCTAATATGAAAATATAAATGTGTTTCTGTTAATCTGACCGGCCGTGCCCAATTTATTTATTGGATTAAAATGTTTTCTGAATTGTATTGGATTATATAAAAGTTTGTGGAATAACAGATGGCAGGAGGTGTATATTACTGGTTCTACCCAGAAGAAAAGTGAGTGGTCTTCCTCACCAAAAAAACAACAAACAGATACATGTATATATATAACCCCACATATGTTCAAAATGACTTGCACCATATAAACAATACGGGCTGAGAGGTGCGCATATTAAAGGGACATGCAGCAATCTTTTTTTTTTTAAACTCCAAAGTGTTATAACTTATAATTTAAATATATGCAAGCGGGTGTAAAGTGAAAATAAATTATTGATAAATCAATCGAGGTGCAAATTTTAATGCTTGATAAATACTTGATAAATGCTGTGTGTCCCTTTAATAAATGAAAACAATTATTGTATGATGCAATTTAATTTGTTATGTAATACCCTTTATATTTGGGATGTTTTGATGTAAATATTTGAAATAAAATGTTTTAAATCAAATAAATAATTCATTTTGATATCTGACTTGTTACATATTTTTTACTTAGTCATGAAAGATAATATTTAAGGCCTTAATATGTACCTTAAATGTTTATTTATTACCATTGAATGGCGAGGCGTCTATATCCTTCCACAGTTTTTAACCAATCTTTTCGAAACTTTACATGATCTTTATCTATGATGTCTAGAGGAGCATATCGATTTTGCATCAAAATAAAATTTATTTATGAATATATATTTTTGCATAGTACAATTTTCCACGGATTGTTTTCAGTGCGTTCATTCAAGTCCCATGGACATATTGAGTTATGGAGATGTTCTGTTGCCTTTTTTATATTTGTATACATTCTCATCTTCACCTCTCACCGCTGCGGGTTCAATTCCCACTGGGAGCTCAACTTGTAGGTGAGAAAGTGTTTATTCTTACAGATAGCAGTAAGTACACAGTACTGGTTCTACCCAGGAAATATGGCCTAAAATGTGCTATAATGACATAAAACACAATTCAACTTTAAAAATATAAAGTAAAAAAAATGGCCTTCTTTATTTTCCTTCGATGCTATCAGTATAAGTATTACGACAGTGTTTCTGTCTGATAAAAAATTCATCTTAGGTTTCAACCGACAAATGGTCTATATTTAAACTAATACATGTAAGATGGGGCCCTCAAACCCTTTTATGTGTGGGTGATATATTCCACGGTTGATTCATGATACTAGCATGGGACAGCTACAGTACATATTACAGTGCTGAGTGCAGTTGCGGATGAATTGAATTGAATATTTAACGGCTCTTCAACACAGTACAGGTTATTTAGAGCCGCCCCAGAGAGAGGGGAAGGATACATAGGAATCCGGGAACCGTGCCCTACTCTTATAATCGAATAGATTCCTATGGTTCTTTAACATGCTCGGATGATAGACCTATATGCGGGACCACCCTGTTTACGTCCCCATCCGACGGACGAGGCTAAGGGAATGTGTCTTGCCCAAGAAGACACCGACAAAACTCAGTGGCACCACCTCCGGTTACAAATCCGCTGCGCTACTGACTGCGCCAAGTTGCTGATGACAATTAGACACTGGACAGTCTAGTCAAAAACACAGCAACAAATATATTATCTGAATATGTTTAAGAATGTATGCTTGCAAGAGCTTTCAAAAACTGACTTTCATGATTTTAGTTGGGGTGGGATGGGGCGCATCCTTTTAAATCTCAGCTCAGATGCCCTCCCCCTCCTTCTCTCCATCCCAACTCCCATCTTGAACAGTAGCGATTGTTACGTAAACTTTCCACATATGAGAGGGTGCCCAATACTACCCGCTCCATCGAATACGCGCCTGCAGTTCTTGCGAGGTCAGTCGAGTCAAAATTACAGTTAAATCAAACAATTCGTATTTTCGTGTACTTTTGATAAAGAAATAACATGCTTTTCGTGATATGCAGCAAAATTCATGTAATGTGTGAGCTAAAACAACAAATCAAGTATCTCCTCTTATTTTATTTAACAAAAAACACACGGTTGTTGTCATTTTAATCGTATTCTAAAAATGACATCTTTTAGAGTTATCGCCCCTCGCTTCGACATTTTACAAGGCGGGTCTGCATTTATCACTCAGTAAAGCTTCTAAAAAAAAGTCTGTACAGCCGAAAATCACGAAACTTAAAGCGGAAATGAAATTTCATGATCAAAAATTGTCACAATTTTCAAAAATTATGCGTTTTAAAAAATTCAAAAGGGCGGACATTTTTTTTTTTTTGACGTTGCCGAAAGATGACGTACTACTTTTCGTTGTCAAGCGTGGTTGCGATATTTGAAAGATGTAGGAAAATATCAAGGCTGCTCCCGTACTGGTTAGTGTTACACTTTCGAAGATATTATTAGGAACTAGTAATCAGGAACTATCTGCATATACCATGCTAAATGCATGACTACAAAGTACAATTAAAAAGCTAGAAAAAATATTAAGTTCTTTGCATGCGTTATATAGTACCTAAGCTATGGTATTTCTCCTGCATACTCGCATGTATCGACTGGTATCGCAATTAATTAGGCAGTACTAACTGCTACTGAACCAGAAACGAGTAATGGAGGTACGTGGTAAGTAGAGCGACAACAGACACATCCCTCACATCGCCAAGACATTATCACCATCATCTAACGAAATATAATCGAACATCTTTAGAGCACAAATCGAATATCTTTATAGCACTAGTCAAAAAGTGTTGAAAAAACCCCAACGAAATAGCTTTACACGATCATTGATCTGTCATTTACCTACGAGAGGTGATACACACTTCCAGAACACGTTACTCTAGTAATACGTTACTCTAGTAATGATCCTATTATATCACATATTGCGTCGTGACTTTCGCCGCAGTATATGAACAGTCATGCAGTGCGTCGTGTATAGCTATTTCGTTTTTGTTTTTTCAACACGTTACGTGACTTGTGCTATAAAGATATTCGATTTGTGCTCTAAAGATGTTCGATTATATTTCATGACCATATGATTAAACATCAGAAATATTTACATTTCTGTTGCATACGTATTAGACATGAGCCATACACTTTTTTGTAACCATCTCAAGGGACACATTCTTACTAGTATCATGATATTGAGTACCTTGTAGAGAAACGAAAAATCCATGATAGCAGTGCTAACACGGTAGCTGATTCCTGTTATTAGAGTTATCTCCCCCATTTAAATAAAAATCTGAAACTACAATAGGCACAGGTCCAATATTTTGCATGTTTAATAAGGTTAGGGTCCTCTACCAAGTACTTTTAAAATGGTGACCCTTGGGTCAAATATGGCCCAATCGCGGGGGTAACAGTTTTACATAGAGTTATGAAGAAAAACTTTAAAAATAAATCTTCTTCTCTAAAACCGTAAGAGCTAGAGGTCTAATATAATGCATGTAGCATACGCTTATGGTCCACTAGCACATTTGTTTAAATGGTGACACTTGGATCATAGTTGGCCCCGTCCCAGGGTTCATATATTTATATAGAGTCATATGGAAAAATATATAAAAAATCAGAAAATAGCCAGCTGTCTAATATTTTGCATGTAACATAAGCTTATGGTTCTCTATCAGTTTTATTCAAATCATGACACTGAAGACAAATATGGCCCGGTCCCGGGGGTCACAGTTTTACAAAGAGTTATATAGGAAAGTCTATATGATATATATGTAAAATGGGGGTCCTGTGGTATTTTTGAGTTGCCGAAAATACCACAGGAATTTTTTAATTTTTTTAAACACACCTATCTACAAATCAGCATGAAATGCTGATTTTGCTTGTTATTTGTTGATTTTGCCCAAATATTTCATGAAATGGTGATTTTACTTGATTTATTAAAACTTTTTTAAAATAGGGGTAGTGAAGATTGCAAGTTTAATTTTTTTTTATAAGTTATCAAAATTACAACATATTTTTTTTTTTTATATGGTTAAACATCAATACGTCTAAATTTTAAGCACTCAGCATTATAATCTTTAAATTTCCAATAACGTGTCATTATTCTGACTGAAACTACACCACAATCAGCACAAATTTTATTTTTTGCTTTTGGGCCTTTTTTACATATTGAGCACGGTAATACATGACTTGTTTTTAATCTATACTTATGCAAACTGCAATAATTAGAATCTTTTGTAGTCTTATTTTTACACGGATTGTGTAATCCAATTTTAAGAAATGTGCAAACATTAATTTCCATTGTTTCTTTTTGATATATTTTTTTATATTAAATAAAAAAAAGTAATATAAGTATATCAAAAAAAAATAATGAAGACTGAAGAGATTGTAGAAAATTTAATACGCCTGTTTGATACAGGTGTAATAGATAAGCAAACACTATCTAACGGTATAAATGCATTGAAAGAAGTTCCAAAGGAAACTCCAAAAGAGGTTAAATCTCAAACATTAGAAAATTTACTCAAAAGACGACGTGCTAAAAAACAACGTAAACGAGAAAAGCAGAAATATAAATTACAAGAAAATGTTATAAATGAACAAAAGCAGAATTATGCTAAATTACAGGAAAATGTTATAAATGAACTGAAAGAGTTTAATGATAGAAAATCTAAAGAAAGTATTTCAGAATTAAAACTGGTTGACAAGCCAATGTGTGGCTATTTCAAAGCATACGAAATATCTGCCAAAAAATATAAAGATCCTCGGAAACTACTCCATGATAAAAAATCTATCATTACGAAACAAATAACCAAAGAGCTGACAAAAATGAAGGGAATAAAATTTCAGTTAGGTCTCACTGTAGAATTATTTAAAGATGATGGTGCTACAAAAAAATACACCACAGCAGTATTACATAGTGAACAAAATACAATTTTATCTTCTGAAAAAATAGATGAGTTGTATGATAAATCATCTGATGACATACAAGAAAATTTGGAAAGATTTACAAACACAGCATCAGGATTAGAAGTTGATTACTGTATTACACTTTATTTAAATTTTGCAAAGTATGAGCCACTAAAAGGTTCTTCATATATTCCTTTACATAAAGTAGTATCTGATAAGAAAGCAATTATAAATGTTATCAATAAAGATGATAGATGCTTGGAAGTGTCATTGGTTTCTGCTTTGTGGCCTAATAAAAATAATCCAATCAAGATGTCTAGTTACAACAAACACATGGGTAAGTTAAACATGAAAGATATTGATTGTCCGACTCCGATTTCACAAATTTCAAAAGTAGAAAAACAAAACAATCTTGCCATTAATGCTTACGGGTATACAGTATCAGAAAAAATTAAAAAGGCATCTGTTTTTCCATATAAAATATCAGAGCAGCCGAAGGACATAAAAAGAATTAATTTGATGTTAATCTCTGAAGATACTGAAGTTGAACCAGAAAACGAAGATGATCCAAACAACGAAGAAGGGATTATAGATGATAATTACAACCCTGATGATAATCACGAAAAAGTTAAAAAAGAAACAAAATATCATTGGTGCTGGATTAAAGACCTAAACAAATTACTTTATGATCAAAACAAACATCGTTGTAAAACTTACTTTTGTGATCGTTGTCTTCATGGATGCTCCGATGAAGAACTACTTGAAAAACACAAAATAGACTGTGAAGGTATTAACAAAAACTCTTGCCGGATCGAGATGCCAAAAAAAGGTACAATCACCAAATTTAAAAATCATCAAAAACAAATGCATGTACCTTATGTAATATATGCTGACTTTGAAAGCATACTTAAACCCCAATCTTTAAATTTTGGAAAAAAATCAGAAATCACAAATGTGCACAAAGCTTGTGGATTTGGGTATCAAGTTGTTAGATATGATGGTAAAGCAGAAAAACCTGTTATTTATAGAGGTGAGGATACTGTTGAAAAGTTTTTAAATTATTTGGAATGTGAAAAGAGCAACATCAATAACATATTTGCTCATCCTAAACCTTTAATCATGACACAGCAGAATGAAATAGATCATGAAAAAGCAACACACTGCTGGATATGTAAAAATATAATTGACAATGATAAAAACTGTAAAGTAAGAGATCATTGTCATTTTACAGGAGAATATAGAGGTGCAGCACATAAAAACTGCAACCTAAAATTAAAAATAAGACCAAACAAAACAACAATTCCTGTTATGTTTCATAACCTTAAAGGATATGATAGTCATCTTATAATGCAAAATATAGCTAAAATAACAGGTAATATTACTTGCATCCCAAATAATGCTGAAAAGTATATTTCATTTAGTGTTGGTCAATTTAGATTTTTAGACAGTTTCCAATTTATGGCTTCGTCTCTGGAAAAATTGGTTAAAGCAACAAACAAATCTGATTTTAAAATTACCAAAAATCAGTTTGGAGAACAAACAGATCTACTTTTACGAAAAGGTGTTTATCCATACGAATATATGGATAACATGGAAAGATTTAAAGAAACAGAATTACCACCCTTGGAATTTTTTTACAGTAGTTTATCAGATGAAAACATAAGTACTGAAGATTATGAATATGCTCAAAAAGTATGGGAAGAATTCAACTGTAAAACCCTTGGTGATTATCATGATTTATATTTGAAAACGGATGTAACTTTGCTAGCAGATGTGTTTCAAACTTTTAGAAAAACATGTATGAATGCATACAAACTTGATCCTTTACATTATTATACAGCGCCGGGATTATCTTGGGATGCACTACTTAAATACTCAGAAATAGAATTAGAACTTTTATCAGACATTGATATGCATTTGTTTTTAGAAAAGGGAATGCGAGGTGGAATCAGCATGGTGTCAAAAAGATATGCCAAAGCGAATAATCCACTTGTTGCTAATTACAAACCTGAAGATCAAAATAATTTCTTAATGTATTTTAATGCAAATAATTTATATGGTTGGGCAATGAGTCAAGCACTTCCGTATTCTGGATTTGTTTGGAAAAATAGAAACCAGCGTGGTTATTTCTCTAAACCTGGTACTGATAAAGGACAAATACTTGAAGTCGATTTAGAATATCCGAAAGAACTTCATGAATTGCATAATGGCTATCCACTTGCGCCAGAGAAATTAGTAGTAAAAAAAGAATGGCTGTCTGGTTATCAAACAGATTTGCTGGAAAATAATACTATGACAGAACAACTAGTTCCTAATCTTATGGACAAGAAAAAGTATGTAATACATTACAAAAATTTGGAACTGTACTTATCTTTAGGTATGAAACTAAAAAAAATACACAGAGTATTAGAATTTAATGAAAAAACATGGATGAAATCATACATAAATCTAAACACAGAGTTAAGAAAAAAAGCTAAATCAAACTTTGAAAAAGACTTTTACAAACTTATGAATAACTCTGTATTCGGAAAAACAATGGAAAATCTCCGCAAGCGGACTGATATAAAACTAGTCAGAACTGATGGTTCTGAAAATGAAAAAATAAGAAAAATAATAGCTAAACCAAACTTTAACCGCCGTATAAAATGCACTGCATTCTTAGTAGAAACATCAAACCTGGGTCTAATTATTCTCTTTGGCGCAGGTAAATAAATCTGCCACACAGCTTGTTTCTTTAAAAATTCTAATGCCTTTTTTTCACTGACACCAGCCTCTTTTGCTAATTTTTTAGCTGCTGTGTAACCTCTCCGAAATCCTTTTGGGCTGTAATAAATCTTTTCCATTTTTTTCTACTAAAGATTAAATTTATATAACTATAAAGAAAAAATGGAAATCACAACTGCACAATTTGATGAACTGCTTGAAGAGCAATATCAAAATAGCACAAAGAAATGGACAGACTTGGAACTAAATAAAATATACACTATTACAGATACAAAAATTGTAGAAACTGAATATGGTCCATCCATGGTATTGACATTATCAGACAACGGTGAAGTATGGGCGCCTGATCATCTCAAAAATAAATTAGAGAAGAGTGCTAAACCACCATATTATATTCGATCACTTGGATTGAAACCATGTAAGAACAACAAAAAAAAAAGGGTATCACGCATATGACTTAGTCTTTTCAAAGTAAACTTAGTCATTTCAAATCCAAAAAAGTCTAAAGTAATTATAGTTTTAAACTATTTTTTTTTATGAAATCAATTTATACGCCACAAATCCAGTTGCAGCCATGCCCACCACAATAAACGTAATTTCTCTATTCTGTTGATCCGGAGATGGTGTATAAAAATCACTCAACTTGGGCTCCGGTTCCAAAAGTAAATGTTTGCCAGTTATGTAATAATACTGTTTCATAGCCTGATCCACATCATCAAAAGTCTGCTCTGCATGATGTTCCTTTTGTATTTGTTTATTAATAAAATCTAATCTCTCTGTTCTTTTTTTATTCCACTCCACTTGTGCTGCGTTTAATTGTTCCACTGCTTTGTCATGCCTTTGTCTTTCCTCATCTGAATGACTTCCCATTTTTGAAAAGAAATAATTTGAACCGCTAAACGCTAATGCATTTGTTAATGCGCCACCGATCATCATTGCTACTGCACTTGCCATTTTTTTTATATATATATTTTTTAAAATTATTTCATAATATCCGCAGGAATAATACCTTGCTTAATCAGCATATCTTTTGTAGCCATTGCTAACATTATATCCACAGACAGCATCCCAACATCTACCATATTAAAATCCACTTTAGGGGCTGGTCTTTTTAGTAGTTTTCTGCCAATCTCAGAATATCCAATAGTTAAAAGTGTTTCCACTCCAGCATGATACATCATATTTACAATTTGTTTTCCGTCAATACTTGCTGCCATTTTTTTTATATGATTATTTTTTTAAAATTCCTCCAAATCTTCTATCAGTTTTGGTGGATTGGTTACATTAAAATATTTTGATACTCCCATCACATACAAGTTAATAAAAGAATTACCTAAAGTCTTGGTCATACTTGCCCCAAGCCTTGCTTCATATCTGCAGTAAAGTTTGTTAATTTCATCTGGTGGCATGCCATCTATATTCGTGAGTTGTATGTCTTTACCCAAATATTGACGACTACCACCGCCAGCCACTATGGCTGATAATCTTTCTTTTTTTGTTTCTTGTTGCTTTGATTCATCTGGTTCCGTCTGTTCCGATATATTTTGTAATAGTTCTTCCGCATTCATTTTTATATTAGTAATCTTATTTTTTATCTTGAAATAAATATAAAATACAAAACAACTAACTGCGATATTCATGCAACTAGTAATTGTTAGTATTGTTAATAGCATTGTTATTAACATTACTATTTTTTCTATTAACATTATTAATTTGCTGCAAGCATTGCTATTAACATTGCTACTTTGCTATGAGCAATGCTATTAGCAATACTATATTTTCTGATATTTTCATTATATTTTCATGTCAGTATTGCTATTAACATTGCTACTTTGCTGTTAGTATTACTATTAGCAACAAAGCAATGCTGTTAGAAAAAAAGAATTGCTGGTAGAAATTATTCAACCCAATAACCAGTTGGTTGGTCAGTCCTCAATATCAACTTGGAATATTTAGTCTTAGCTAAAGCTTTTCTTATTCTGGTTCTCTCTTCCAGTGTAGGAATAACATCATTTTCTCTCAAACAATTTTCAAAACTATCTCTGTCTTTGGTGTAAAACATACACAACCATTTTGCTTGCTCTCTCAAATCTTTCAATACAGAATTATATCTCTGTGAAATGACCCACACTGATTGTTTAGCGTGACGACCAGAGAATGCCAACTCTGACAACATATCTTTTTTCTTTGTTAATTCTGTTGTGGCTGAGCAATCGTCGATAATGTATAATGTGGGCTGGCCAGCATATTGTTTGAAAAAGAAACGCAACAGTTCTTGTAACATTTCTTTACCATTGCTCACGGGATTGACAATTATTATTTTTTTATCTTTAGGGTTTTTCACATCTCCTATCCAGGATCTATTTTTATAAGCCTCGTTCCACTCTATGGTTGGACACAATATAATTATATGTTTAAAAACTCCAACATACTCTTGTTCAAGTATGTCAAGAACAAACTCTGTTTTACCACAGCCTGTCTGACCACAAATAATGGCACTGTGTGAATATTTAGGATATTTTTGTTGCAAACTAGTATCCTGCTTCTTTGAATCTTCCATCTTCGAAATTGATTTGTGCATCTTGTATTATATATATATAAATATTTAAAGTTTGATCTGCATCTGCTTTTTTATTTATTAATATCGTTATGCCTTCACTGCCGTTTTCTATTCTTCTTCCACTGCCGTGTAATAAATTGTCCTCACATGTTCTAAGGTCAAGCCACAAAGCATATGATTTTGTCAGATAGGTCTCAAGAGAAACACTGGTAAAGTTTAAGTCCCTTGCTGCTATTTCTGTCTCTTTGTTTCTTTTTGATGTCAAGGCAAAATATTTGTTGATTTCATCCCAATGTTGATATGCCTTCATGCCCTGACTATACAACTGATTTGGTACTCCCTCTATTGTCATTTCAACCTTTTCAATCTTTGGGTTGTAATAGGTTTCTGTGTCTGTTCTTTCTGGGTCTTCAAACAGCATTAAAATACCTTTCATGCTCCGTGCTGGTACATTAATGTTGATGTTCCAAAGAGTATCAGATTTGTTTGCTATTATTTTTCTATGTCGCAAGATACGATCATACATAAATGACATCTTACCATTGATTTGCTGTCTTATTTGTCTGGATAATTCAACATCACTAACCGTATCAAATTCCAAGCAGATATTTTTTATTACATAAGATGCATCAGCATCACTGCTTTTGATAACTTTGTTATAATCGTTAAATGTTAATTCATATTCTAACCTATCACCAAGCCCCGCTTGATAAAATGGCATATGACTTTCTAACATTTCAAAGTCCAGTGGAATACAAAATCTATTTCCATAAGCTGCTGCTATAGCTTCATCTCCGGTGTCTGAGGAAGCATCTCCCGCGCTAACTCTATGTTTTAGCATGTTTGGTTTACCAATACCTTGGTAAGCTATGTTTTGTCGTTCAGTAGGGCTTTTCCATAAATCTACATAACAATGATATATATCACTGTCATCTATTGACATGACTTCATTGCCACTTATTCTTATTGTCATTTTTTTCACAATTGTTCTACCCAGATTTTGAAATAGAGTAGCGTTGGCGTCTGTTCTGCTTTTAAGTTCTATTTCAAAGGCAAGACGAGCAGTACTTGGAACTATCACATCATTAGTACTTAGATTTGGAAATCTCACAAGCAGTTGCTGGTTTTGGTCTATTGTTGATGGATTATTAGTTATTACTACACTTGTGCGGATGCCTTTGGCACCATGAGGTTCTCTTAGTTTTCTATGAGGGCTGAGTTTGTTTCCGTAAGCCGACATTGTTTTTATTTTTTAAATATATTTTTTAAAATTAAATAAAATAAACAATGGCTGAAGGAGGATTTGAAAATCCTGCGCTTGATATGACTGAAGAAGACTTGGATAAAGCACTTGAAGACGAAATTATACAACCTGACTCAGAATTTCAGAGACAAATTGTAAATGAAAATAACTATATTGATCAGCTTGAAGGAGAAGATAAAACGAATGAACAGCTTAAACATAAACGGTGGTTAGTAGATGAATTTTATAAAGAATTTCACGATGATACCAGCGAAATTGATTATAAAAATTTCAAAGTGGATAAGGACAAATACGGTAGAATAATGTTATATGCAGTTCAGTTGGGAACAGATGATGTTCCACTTACTTATCATAGGGGAAATAGTGCAGTCAAATTTTATGCGCTGGACACTTTAGTTAAAAAACATGGTATTGACTTTGTGAAAAACACTTTAAAAATGTATGATTATTTAGTTCCACGTGAAAGAGTTGCTCGGGGTAGGGCAGACTTTGCAACCTTATTAGAATCAAGAGATACCCTCACAAAAGGAGGAGAAAATATACCAATGCAAACTTTTTCAACAACTGAAGATGTACAACATACAGTAGATGCTGTAAATACAATTGAGAGTAATTTGAGTAATATAATAGATGAAACTCATCCTAAAACTGCTGTTCAACCAGAAAGTCTAACACTGCGAGAGATACGAGGTTTCGATAAGAGATTGCAAAGCTTTCGTGGAGAACTTACTAATAATCTCTCAAAGCTCACTGAGCTTGATAAAGACATAACAAAAGAAAAACAAAAATTAGAACAGGTTAGCACCTCCGGGCAGGAGGATGAGTTTCAACAAGAGCGCATACGTGACAGAATAGAAAACTTAGAAGATGAAAGTTCACGACTTGAAGCGGCGAGTGAAAACAAAGAAGCATTACGCAGTCAAATAAACAGGATAAAAGAAACTATAAATAAGGTGTTAAAAAAAGACACAACATTGGGTGAGAGAATAAAAACATTATTCAGAGAGCAAGGTATTACTATTGTTAGTATTTTGACTGCCTTTGGTATGATTATTGGGGTATTAGTTGATACCATTATTCCTACAACAGGAGGAGGGACTGCACCTGTTCCAACTCCAAAGCCTGATCCATCAAGTGTAAAAGATTGGATAAAAAAACAACTATTTAATCTTGGTAAACTTCTTGCCAACCTAGCTGGTAAAGCTGCTGCAGCACTTCCAGGAGTTATTGGTGCAATAGTATCATGGCTTTTATCTGCAACAGGTAATGTTATTAATTGGCTTGGTAACAATCTATGGGCTTTGCTTGTGTTTGTTTCCGGGTTGTTGTATGTGGCAGCTAAAGAGTGGTTCAGTAAATCTCGTAAATAAGTAATGCAGCAAGACCTATTACTATAGTACCAACAATTATAGTTGTTTTGTTATCTTCGTGTTCAATCGCTATTTTTTTTATTTCTGGTGAGTTATGCTCCACAGTTTTATGTATTGATGATTTATCAAAGTCAGAATGTTCCGGTAAAAATTTAAAAAGGTTGAATATTTTTTGGTGGCACTGGTTTTACATTTACATCATTGTTCAATCCTAATGCTTGTGCATCGGTTGCTATTACAATTTCATTATTGTAGTCTTGTATTGTTCCAATTCTTAATTCCATGTCGCTCGGAGACATATACAATCCACTTCCATAGACAAAATTTACTTTACTTCTAGCATATTTTAGGGTGTTTTCATATCTTGAAATTTGACTGGGTAAGTCGATGGGGCTATTTATTGCGTCCTCTACATTTGCTAAAAATTGTTTCTGTGCATCAAATGCTGTTTCAGTTCCAAGTATATCTGTTCTTGTTTGTGATTGTGAACCAAGGATTGCCCAGCAGTATGTTCTTATGCTGTCATTGATTCTTTCTACTCCTGCTCTTGTAAATCCAAATGAACAATCTAGTATAAAAGTAGACCAGCTGTGGTCAGCCTCAGATCCTTGTGCAATGTAATCAATGTGATATGTTTTATCACTCTCATAGACTGTGAAACTCATCGTTTTGTTGTCGTATACAGTATTTACCAAAGGATGATAACCAATATGTGTCCAGTAATTGTAAATTGTTCCTAGACCATTATTATAGCTTTGTTTTTGTCTCCAGTCTGAATATAAGTCAACGTTAAACTCCTTGCATATTCTCTCGTATGCGTTTCGGTTATAGGTGTTACTAAATGCATTCCAATTTGAGTCTTGCGGCATTGCTACACTCATTTCAAATAATATTCTTCTGACTTGGTAGTAGACATGAAATCGAAATAACGAACCAACCAAAGTATCAGCTTTTAGATGATTGTTGAAATCAATGCCGCATCCAGTTGTCGCACACCAAATAGCAAAGTTTAACTGATTCTGCCAAAATAACATCGAATCTGTTCCCCAGCGTTGGACTATAACATCTGATTTGACGTATGGGAGTTTGTATTTTTCAAAGACATTGGGGAATGATGCTTTAAAGCCTTTACCGTCTGATGTAATGACTATGTTTTGATTTATTATATCTATCACTTTCTTGCTAAAAGTATTTGAATATTGAGCATCCGGGTTATATTTGAATTCTTTAGAAATCATTTTTATTTGTGTTTTTATATATATATATTAAAAAAAAATGTTTCATACAATTTCAAACATAGACAACTCTATTAATTTACAACAGTATATCGATAATAGAGATGGAACAAAGCGCGTTGGATTAAAAAGTTTTACATACACTATCGGTTGGTATAATATTATTCATGAAAACATAAAGACACGAAACCCAGATAAAATAGAACATTTACCAGGTGGACTCAATAACTTTCAAGACTTGGTAAGAAAGTTTAATGTGCTAAATATAAAGATTATCCTGGACTATAATGTCTTAATTGGTGTAGCCTTTTTAAATACGCCAATAGATACACGAATGTCAAGCGGTCTTTCAAAACTGTTGGGATTCAAGGACAGAAAATGGTTGAAACTTACTAATATAGCGGATTACCCAATGGATTTAGCTCCTTGCAAACAGCTATATGTTCATCTGAAACAAGTTGATACGAGTAGTAATTATTTCAATGGTGCACCAAGCACTATTATAGGTGTTGTGCCTGTAGTAAATAAGAAGTTTGGAGATATAGTATATACAAGTTTTTATCCTGAATATCACTGTCTTATGAATGGTGCAATTACTGAATTGAAAATAGAAGTCAGAGATGAGTATGGCAACAAAATAGATAATCACGGTTTGCCTATGAGTTGTGTTTTAGAAATTATTTAAAAAATATATTTTTATAAAAAAAACAATGAGTATATATGGACCAACAAGAATTACAAGAGACGAATTAGAGCTTTTAATAGGTGATGTTAACAATTTATATATGCACATTTTGCCTTTTGTTGACCAGTTTAATCATTTAAAAAATAGAGTTGATAATCTTAAATATGGGATTATAACAATATTTGCAGAGGCTAAGGGCCCACTTGTATCAAACAGAATACTCTCATTTGGTAACGGCGGGGCAGAAAAAAATGTGGGGCATGTAATGACACGCCGTGGACGGATTATGGGAATAGGTTTAGCATGTGAACGATTAGTTGGTGACGTATCTGTAATAGTTTCTGTCAATGGTGTTGAACAACCAAATTATGGTATAACGCTTCACATCATTCCACGCAATCATGATAACTTTGATAAACCTTTAGAGATTGGTGCTGGTTCTGTTGTTAACTTTGTATGCAAGGTTGCTAACGCTACAGCTGTAAATACGGTGGCATCATTATTAATTGAATTAATTTATTTTTTTATTTATTAATAACAAAATGCCGAAGCAACCGACAGCACCAAGTTTATATCCTCCGTTGCCAGACGGACCGGTGCCAGTGGAAGACGGACAAAATTATAGATTACAAAAGATTTCAGAAATTGAAAAAAAGTTAATAACAGAACGAGATATACGTCAGTCACTTTATAAAAAATATAAACGTGGTATTAATATTACAGATGGAATTGCCTTGATATCAGCAGGTGTTATTATGGCTGGGATTGGATTTGTTATTCCAGTTTTGTTACCTTTGGAAATAGCAGCAATAATATGTGGAGCTACAGGTGTTTGTGTTAATTTTATCAGACGCAAGCTTAATGTAAAAGCTCAAAAACATCATGAAATAAAAACTTTGGCAGAGGCTAAGTTAAATAGCATAAAGCAGTTAATATCAAAAGCGTTGAGTGATGCACAAATATCTGATCAAGAGTTTAAGATGATTTTAGATGAGTTAGATAAATATTATAGTTTAAAAGAAGACACCAAACAAAAAAAGGCTAAAATAAGTGAAGCTCAAAAAAAAGAACTAGTAGAGCAGGGAAGAAAGGAAGCAATGGCAACATTACAAAAAAGTCTAAAAAGTGTGTAATAAATTGTTTTAGTAATGTGTATGAGTACGATCCACCACCTTTGTATTCAAGGTCAGAAAATTGTTAATTGAATGTAATTTTGATAACAAATCGACAAATTTGTTTTGTATTAAATAAACATTTTATAATTTTGATAACTTATAAAAAAATTTAAACTTGCAATCTTCACTACCCCTATTTTAAAAAAGTTTTAATAAATCAAGTAAAATCACCATTTCATGAAATATTTGGGCAAAATCAACAAATAACAAGCAAAATCAGCATTTCATGCATGCTGATTTGTAGATAGGTGTGTTTAAAAAAATTAAAAAATTCCTGTGGTATTTTCGGCAACTCAAAAATACCACAGGACCCCCATTTTACATATATATATATGCATACTGTTCTCTGAAACTACGAGAGCTAGAGGTCTAAAATGTTGCATGTAGCATAAGAGTATTGTCCCCATACCAAGTTATTAAAATGGTGACCCGGCAGTCACACTATTACATGGAGTTATTTAGGAAAGGCTTGTAGTTTTGGATGTAGTTTTGTTTACACTGTCTTGTCTATTTGGGCGCTGAAGACAGGATAATAGCGAGGATTGTGCGCATATAAAATCGATTCAAGATAACCTGTAGGCCTTATTGCCTACGTTGGTAACCCTGTCTTCACCACCCTTTCTGTTGTTTTTTGTCTCTTTCAATGTATTTGCAAGTCCTTGTTTGCAGTACAGTGCGGACCTACGATGCCATATGTCATTTTTGGTTAAAATTGATGTAATGGGGTCAAATATGGCCCCTAAAGGTTCTCAGTTTTACGTAGATTTATATTTAAAAAAGTACTGTTGTTATTAAAGAACATGAGAGCACTTTGAGACAAGGCCAGTGGGTCTATTGTTTATGGCTTGTAGTTCAAATGTAGTTATAAGTTAACTGCAATTATTTATTAGAATGGGATTTTCGATAATGTATTACATTATAAAGACTTACATAATTAAAACACTTAAGTAAATGTCTATTTAAGGATGTTAACAAATCGCATATTGAACAAATCCATGAACTAAAATCACAAAGGAGACCACTGCATTGTCAACTCATGCGTTTGAACCTGTGGTTTCTATAGGACCCTATATCTCATTTTTGCAGGCATATTGCAACTCGACATACATGAAGCCAACTTGCTAGATAAGATTGACCGTTGTGAACCCAGCTTCATGGATATAACCTTCATGACGTTTTAACATGTTAGTTGTATGTATCTTAATGCAGTAACTATGTTTGAGCCCATACAGCCTGCTGATGCGGTGGATAGCACTAGCGTCATGACATCCAGATTACCCTGGTTCAAACCTCACTGGCGCCAGTGAATTTCGTCGGTGTGTTCTTGAGCAAGACACTTGCCCTTTCCCTCATCCGTCTGATGGGGACGTAAACCGGGCGGGCTCGGGTATCGCATTTTTTCCTCTCCGATCACGTTAAAGAAACATAGGACTATTTTCATTAGTACAAGTAGGGCAGGTTCCTAGATTCCTATGTATCCTTCCCCACTCTCTCTCTGAGGTGGCTCCGAGTAACCTTATATGTGTTGAAGAACCATTAAACAACATTCAATTCTGTTTCTTTAAAAGTGCATATTGAAAAGTCTCACCCATAAAATATTTTGGAGAAAATACTCATACTGGGATCAATGATGACCAGTTTAAAGCAATTGGCATTGTTCATTAGCAATAAACCTTCTTTTAAGATACCTGTCATTCAAGTTGCACTTGCGTGGGCAAATAAAGATTTGATGCTTACTAACAGTCCTTATCCTAGGTTAATTCAATACTATAAATCAAATATGAAGGACATCACAACCTATATGATTAAGATACATATCTTAAGCAGGTGCTCTTGTAACAACTGCACCGATACTAACGAATAGTTGCCATGGTAAGTGGCTTTTCCCTTAAACTTTTCTTCGTCGATTCTATTTTATTTATTGCTTTATTGATTTTATAATTTACTTTTAATTCATGTCTTTATATGTAATGCATAATCCAAATGTTTAATCATAATAAGTATTGAAATAGCGCATACACCTAAATAAAAGAAGTATAAATTAAATGTATGTTATGAAAAGAGTAAAACCGCACATTTTTAAATTCCTTTGGACTGTTTGTGTCGTTTGTGCAATATATGTCTCTATCAGAACATTTTATTAATATTGATGTTGCAGTTACTGTGAGGAAGGCTTATACTTCCACTGAACAAATATATGCAATGCCATGAACGATTGAACGTTGAATACTACATATTTTCCTGAATATATACTAGCAATCCCTACTTCATATAATACTATCATTTAAATCATCATAGAAAGGATGTAAATTAGTGATTCTTATAAGTTTACACATATAATGAAAACAATATTGATTAAACTAAATGAATAAACAATGTGTCAATACTGGGTGGGGTAAATTGACTTACAATTTGAAGCAAAATATTTAAAAAGATTTTAAACAGAATTCTATGCTAAACAGAGCTTATTTGCTCTATATATAACTAAATGAATTATAAACTTAACATTGCATCGTTTAAAAATACCTCAATAAATATTCGCACAAGCATGACATGCCAAAATGAACATCAAGCAATTAGATGAAAGCGCTACAATGATATTCTATTAATGTTCGATTTTTTTATGTAAGCTACCTGTTCCAGATTGCTATTATAGAAAAATGTAATCTACATACATTGCTCTTTTCAAAAAGTGATGGTAGAATTTGTCCCTTGAGATGGTAACAATATCAAAAAGTTTGCGTCCTGGCTCAAGGCCTATATGTATCAGAAATAGGTATATAATAAATATATATATGATATATATATAATAAAACGCGTTATCACTGAAACCCAATAAGCGGAGTACATCAATCTCTTTATTTTAATTATTACTTATAACTGTCTTTAAAGACATTTTCTATAGTTTTTTCTGCATAACAGATTTTCTTTCAACTTTTTGTACAGTAAGTCTGTTATATATATAGACAGAAAAGGCAAAAATAATGGTAGGTCACCATGCTTGTTAAAATTTTAATTTTTTTTTTTTTTAAAAATAATTTGTAATGCCACCGATGAGTCAATCTGTCCAAAAAGTTGAACAAGTCCATGAAATAGCTAAATAAGATATTTTTGAAGTCTAATCATGTATTCATTGGTCACAATTCTGCTAAAATTGTATTGAAGTAAAGAACATTTAATTACAATAACATTTAAAGCTCATCTTTGATGTAAAACCTATGTTTTTTTACAAAATCTGTTGAGACCATTACCACAATTTATGCACAAATTAGCCCATAATGTTACAATTTCCTTTTTTTTTTGTATGTTCCCAATAACAGAATTTTTTTTAACTTTCTAAGCACATAGTTTAACATATATAAAAAACAAAATGTAAAATAAAAATGATAGGTCCCCATGCCTGTTTAGAAAAATAATTTGAAACCCTACCCCTATGCTAAAAGGCCAAGTTTTGTATGAAGTTATATAGAAATGGTATATTTTCCTTTTTTGTTAGGTTCCTAATAACAGAATTTGTTCAAACATCCTAGGCACTTATTTGAACATATATTTAGACAATATATTCAATTAAATGTATAGGTCACCATGCATATTGAGATTTAATATTGGTTTTTGGAACCATACCATTATGCTTAATTTTTTTAATTTTGTTGGAATTTTTACAAAATGCTATATTTTTCCTATTTTATGTATCTAATAATAGGCTTTTATTTAAATAAAGACAATAAAAAAAAAAAAAAAGAATTCAAAACAAAATAATTCGAAAAAAAAAGAAATCAAAAAATAAATTCAAAAAAAAAAAAAGAAAAAAAATACAACTGGACATCAAAAGCAACATTTCTGTAAATTTGTAGGAAAATCCATCCAATAGTTTTAGAAGAGAAGTCGCCCAAAAAAGCTGCGCATGGAAAACTACAGCAAATGCCTTTAATAAATTAAATATACTTAATATACCAAAATAGTAATGTCGTCGCTATAGTCGTGAGTGTTTGTTTTAATATCAAAACATGTTTTCACATTTGTCGTTTTCATTTTTTTACATTTGTGGTTTACGTTTTTGTTTTAAATTTAGCGTCTTTTTTGTTTTATATTTAGGGTGACCAGGTTTTACATTTGTGACCAACTGCTTTTTACATTTGTTTCATTTTTTACATTTAGCGTTGAAACTTTTTTACATTTGTAACATTTTTTACATTTACGGTAATTTTTACATTTGAAGTTCTTACATGGGTCTTTTTCTCATTTGTAATAGTAATATATGGTACGTATATTTATTTCTTGCAGGTATTTATTGTAACACACAAGCATTAGAATGGCGAGAAGCAATAGACGCATGTTGGGATTTTGAAGGAGAAGTTGTCCCTTTTGATATAGATGATGCTAGGACGATACAAGACCTTACTGTAAAAGATAATGTAATGTTATGGACGGCAGACTACACAATTTGGACGTTTCACAATGGTTCGTTTGATTACATTACCATTTGTATATATTTGTATGTAATGTATGTACAATTAATCGCAAGATGCAATTGTAGTCAAAATGCCAACAATACCAGTTTCCGTGAAACCCGCGACAATGCAAATTCTACAAGTATGGCATATATTTGTCTGGATATAGTATTTTTTTACAATTATCGTGAGTTTGTATACATATAAGTAAATCATACCTACTTGTCTTAAAAACGTTTGCATTTCCCTCTCCCGAAAGGTCGCCCTCTCATAAACTTGAAATCGAACATCTGAATAACAGTAAACCGCATGTTATGATCATATACCGACTCGTACTTTAACCCTCGACCCTAATAAATTCTCTAGTATTCAAATTCGACCACACATTTCTTTCCATGTAGATTTGTAATTTGATGTGCAATATGATTAACACTCGACCCAAAGCTTACTCAGCCATATTTAAATATTTTAATACTATTTTTGAATTTTGAAATCTTAAATGAGACTCGATTGTACAGAAAAGGCGTATTAAATTGCAATCACCTTTTGTTCGTTGTAATTATGTTGTGTGTTCCGGGACAGTTTCCTGGGTCGAGATCCTTGGCACCAGTAAGTTCTGTACAATAACCAAGACTAAAACTTCAACAGCCTACCTAATTTTTATTCGCTACTGTTTACACATAGATCCAGTTTAAGGCATCAGATCTCTGCTTTTTGGAGTAAACACGTTCATTAACCGGATTCCTGATCCAGTGCTTACAATGCTCGATGTCAAGAGCCCCCCTCCCGGCGTCCCTGAAATACTATAAGTATTTATTTGTCTTGCAACAAATAACTAAACTTTTGAGTAAAACAGTTCAATAAGAAAGGTAAAATTCCTAATTCTGTCCTTATTTGTAATAGACACAGCCTGGTTTAATTTGGATGAAAATAGGGTAAAAGTGAGGCTTGGGGTTCTCTAGAACCTGAGCTTAACCCCTAGCAGCAATTTTGCCACTGACCGTTCCAATGCGGTACTCATATGTTTTCAACAGTTTTATGTTATGTATGTCCCATACTTGACTTCTTTTGAAGTAATTATTTATCCATGTAATTGGTATTGTTTTGAACGTATTTTTTTGTTTGAACTACCTACTAAACTGAACTACCTACTACTGTTTTTACTTTTTTTCGGAATTCAGCACAATGTTTATCGCCTAAGCAATATATACACTAAAGTGAGGACATGAAACAACAATTTAAGGAAAACGAAATCAACAACACAGTTTAGAAAACCTATATAATAGTTAACAGAGTAGTTTTATCAGTTCTGTTATAGAAAAAAGGTTGGACAAATGATGTAAATTTAGGTTTACATTTAATTTTATAGTTTAAATACGCAATGACGTCGCGCACGTTACTACTCTTGTACTGTGCCGCACATCCGTCAGTGAATTCATGCATCTTCTTTAGAGGATATGATATGCTGCTAAGGTATTCATGCAGTAAGCATTGGGCATGATATGTGAAGTGATGGTCGTGTTGTAGGTCTGGTGATGTAACAAAGAACTGTTCTCTTATCATATGTGGATCAGCTGGTGTACTTTCCGTCCTGTTCCAAAACAGCGTGACGGTGTAAAATTGTCACATGGATCGACACCTCTGTCTTTTGAAAATAGCTGCTCTGTATTTCATTTTTCTCAGTGCATTTATAATTTTCTGAAAAGTCGTGTATGGCTACAACTTCACCTGTTGGCAAATTCTCGATTATAGTTTTGGCCTGCTTATGCTGCCATTCTGACCTGAACTGGTGGCCCGGAAATTTCTCCAACAAGGAACTAAAATGGTTGTATAGTTCTCCTACTTTCGTTGTTTTCTTAACGAGGACAAGCTTCCTTTTCATTTGTGTTCCCTTTGCCTTCATTGTCTGATATTTGTACCACTCCCACACGATATCATCTGCATTTTCCGATTAGTCTATTTCTTCTGGAATAAAGAGTTCACGGCTCACGCCACATTTATTTCACGTTCTTTCCATACATGCCTTTCTAAAATTATGTAGACCATCTTCCTTTTGACACACTGTCTCTTCAATCAAATCATTAAAGTGTTTAAAAACGGGGTATTTTTCCATAACGAGTTGACTATTGTTGTGTTGCTTTTGCTGATCTCTCCGATATGACATACACTTTCTGAAGGCATTTCCAAATTCTACATGATATCTACAACAACACGTGCATTTGTCCTTAGGTCTTATCGGTTTTACGAAAAAAGGTTTACATTTTTCAAATCTTTTCTGACCAATTTTGATATCGGAATATTAGTTTGTAAAATCAATATAAATTTCAGTCTGTGTTTTTTCCAATATATACAAAGGGTGCGATATGTATTCCTTTGGTCCTGTTCTGTGTCGTTTTATGTAACTTTTGTTTCCTGTTGGTCGTGATATTCCAGGTGATATCCAAAAGTCATACATCTTCTTTTTAGTTTGTTCTGACATGGCATCGGATCTTGTTCTTTTCTTTGTATACTCCCAGCATGTCTTTGATAAATTGAGTATGTTGTTTCTTATTCGTTGTCCGCCTGCTAACCTTCTGACTGATATACCTAAACGCGATGCAAGATTTACCTTTACATTATTCTCATTTAAATTTTCACCGCTTACAGATGCTATAAGTGTATGCATTTCCGCTCTCCTTTCATCTGACCTCTTCATTTTATTTGTATCTATTACTGATCTGATGTTTTCTAATACTGATCTTCCAATATCGTTTTCTTTTTTATCTTCGGGTGATATTGTTATCCTGGAATCAATTAATGTATGAACTGTAGGGGATATAGTGTGTCTTTTGCCAAGAAGATAGGCTTCTAAGACTGCGGTTCTTTTTTCTGGCGTCGCAGGCAACGCATTTCTTAATTTCTCTACGGCCCATTTTCGTGACAACCTGTTCTTAAAAACGGCTATTTTATTAGGTACGGGGTCGATTTTACTATCTGATTTCTTTCTACGCCATTCCCGTTTCCTGTCTCGTTCCACCGTCTTCCTCCACTTCACATTGAGTCTCCGCTCTTGCCTCTGTTTTGATTCTCTTTCTCTACATTCTTTTATCTTTTTTTCACTCTCTTTCTTCTGAAGCCTTCTTTTCAGCAGTTTCTGTTCTGTGTACCATTTTGTTATTTCTGAACTGCTTAAGAGTCGTGGGTTTCCGAAATCTGGGTTTCCGAAATCTATAATAAAATAATAACGGAAACTGTTTTAAAAAGAACAACCGATTGAAGAGAGTAAGTGTGTTTTCCTAAACGGGCCTGTCCAATTTTAATGCGTAACATTTTCGATAATATTTTTGTTGTTGCCAAACTGAAACTATATTAGTAAAAACATAGACCAGGCCTCTATCTTAGTTTGATTTCACCTTCGGTTTAATGAGAGAGAGAGAGAGATCCAGCAAAAATACAAGTTGTAAAGTAACCGGGCCTCCATCTTAATTTGATTTGACCTTCGGTGTAATGAGAGAGAGAGAGAGAGAGGGAGAGAGAGAGAGATCCAGCAATAATTCAAGAAGTAATGTAACCGGGCCTCCATCTTAGTTCGATTTGACCTTCGGTGTAATGAGAGAGAGAGAGAGAGAGAGAGAGAGAGAGATCCAGGAAAAAAATCAAGTTTATTGTAACGTTGTGTAATTTCATTCGGGTAAAAAACAACACATTTTCGATAATAGTTTTGGTGTTGCCAAACTGGCTATCATATATTAGTGAAAACATGGACCGGGCCTCCATCTTAGTTTGATTTGACCTTTGGTGTAATGAGAGAGAGAGAGAGAGAGAGAGAGAGAGAGCAAAGATTTGTAATGTAACTTTGTGTGAATTCATTCGAGTAAAACACATAAATATGCTATTCATTCATTCCTTCATTCATTTATTTATTTATTTATTTATATAAAATATTATGTTTACAATTCCGATACAGTTTTTGTCAAAGATCTCATAAAAATTAACGTCGTTGTGGCATTTAATTATATTTAGTTTGTGTGACGTTATTTACGCAACGTTATAAGATGCAATTTTCGTTGTCTGACAGAGCATGGTTTATGATATAGATCTAAAATTCCCATCAAATTTGTGTAAAACACATGACACGAGCCGGTCAGTCGGACATAAACATTCGCTAGTGATTTCTGTTAGATTAGTATCAGAGTTGTTGTTTTTTCACTTTTTCTTTCCATGATAATTTTACTTTACGGCTGTATACATTTTTCTTTCGAGAAAAAATCTAAAACACATTGAAAGCGTGTGAAGTTGTTTAACTTATGGATTTTTTTATACAGGCGGATATGATGCATCTTCCACCAAAACGAGTTTTTTATTATTCTCTCACATCTATGAAAAATAAGTCCCTAATCGAATTTAGCGATTATTTCATCGTGTTGGTATGTCAAAATATGATTTACTACATCTACTAGTCTAAAGAACTCGGATTAAGTACAACACCATACTATATTTTACGCAAATAGAACGTCACCGGACATCAACAAAAAATAACAACACTATAGAAAATTGCATATTTCCGTTATGCGTTGCTTTCAACAAATTATTTAAAAAAAATAAAAAAATATATACAATAAAGTATTTAAATTAGTTTCTTACCTTTAGCCTTCATCTCTACCAGTCTTTTTCGTCTAAATATAGAGATTTTTCAATGAAATTCCATTTGGGACACTTTTAACAAGTTTTTTAAAGTTGTAATTCCACCGTGTTTACTCATAATTCGATGACGTAACAAACATGAACGTTAACGTACATGACGTCATTAATTAAGGTTAACATATTTGACGTCTACCGTTTCCCGCTTTTCTGAAATCGCATTTTTTGCCGATTTTTTCACACAGCATGTTACGCGGGACACACAAAGAAACATGATTTTCATGAAATTATTTCTAGTTTTGACGCATTTGAATATCTGTGAATTTTGACTTAAAATAAAAGGAAATTGTCTTTCCATTGGTATATAACACTAATATGAATCAATACTTATACACTTTATACGGGGTTTATAAAATACAGGATCCGCCAATTTCTCCAATAAGTACCAGTAACGTGCACTACGTCAATACACATACTTTGATCAGATTTAAATTCCATTTTATAACTGTATTTTTCTGCATAAAAGTCCTATATATAAAAACAGTGATGCCGACAGTGTATTCAATTATCGAAAATCTATATACAATAAAGGGCATATAATATGTAACGGTTTTGGTTTTTGAATATAAGGAGCGGAATTCAAACTAATTAAGTTCGAAAACTTTCACTGGTCGGAGAGAACGTATGTTCTATTTCTTTGCGCAAAATAACGAAACGATATTATAACATCTATGTGTTATACTTATATGTCCTATTAAAGTCCCTATCCCACCATCAACAGTCAAATTTTACAAAAGATGCACACCGTTTCTAAATCTTCTGACGATAAGGTATATATATCCTACGGAATACATACACTAACGGTGAGGACATGCAACAACAAATTAAGGAAAACGAAATCAACAACACAGTTTAGAAAACCTACACAATGGTTAACAGAGTAGTTTTATTAGCTCTGTTATAGAAAAAGATTGATTTTGAGAATTCAAGCTTTATAAACCCAATATAAACGTCTTTAATCAGCCAGACCAAATCCCAAAACTGGAGCGTCGAATTCATTTTACGCATTTTCAATCACGGGTAATTTAAGAACCCGTGAATAAACATATACGTATAATCGGCACAAACACATTATAATATGGCCTAAACACCTGGACATAGTTTTGATAAACGATCTTGTAGTGTAATTTTTTTTTTGCCGTTTATTTGGGGGTTAGTTCCGTTAATGTTGCCTTGTTTGATAGAGAATATAGCCTGGCTGATATTTCTTTATTTACACTGTGCCGTTTAATTGGGATGATATTAAGGGTAAGAGTGAGGTTAGGTGCACTCGAGAACTCGGTTTAAATCCCAGCGACTTTATTTTTGCCACTGAACATTCCATGGCGGTAGCCCAATTGCCTTACTTCTTATTAACATTGCAATTGTTGTTTGTGCTAACTAATGCGTGTTTTTGTTGACTGTCATCTCTGAAAGCTTCTTCACCTGTTTGAATTATATACCTACTTACATTCAAGTTTTGGATTAGTCCAGAACGCAAATACCAAAAGCAGGTCAATATGAATGACCTGCACCTGATTTCTTCACTTTGTTTATTACATAGTTTTACATTCAAGTTTTCTTTTCATTAAAAGTAGATATAAAACACGAACAGGAAATGTAGCATTCAAGGACCATAGTCAACCACAAACACACACAAACACAACAACTACAGATATGATAAAAAGGCACGCTCTGACAGTCATGACAAATATAAAAGGGTTGACAACAGGGCTACCTGCCTTGGAATGGTCAAATGGCAAAAGATGCCGCTGGGGGTTTAAACCAGGTTCTAGGGTGCACAAAACCTCACTCCGAATAAAACGTGACAGTGTAAATAAAGATATTCCCGTCAGATTCTATTCTCTAACAAACAAGGCAGCTTTAACAGGCAATATAAGGATCATGTATATATAATATATAAAAAATAAACAAACCCCAAAGCATAGAAAGCCACAAAGCAGGCCCTCACTGACTTGGCAGAAGCCAGAGTAAGAAGAGAGCAAACCGTTAAGGGTATGACAAGATAAGAGTAAAGGCAAACATCAAACACTACCGTCATGTGAGGATTTAGGTAGGCGCCATCATAGGGACCACACTCTGTCCGGTCATCGCACAATTAATGAGGAAAGCATAGTGGTGAACTGTAAATGGGTCAACCACTAAACACACAGTGCGTTGCAAAATGATAGGGTCATAACCTATTTTCAGAAACTGTTTAACAAGTTTGATACATATTGTATGAAAATGATTATGATCAAGGATCTTACGAAGTTTAGAAATGCACATCACCATATAAGACAGATTGTGACAGTCCTTGTCGCAGAAGAGTTCTTAAATTTCTTTCATATTTTAATAATAGGGTTACAATAATAAAATTGTTGATAAAAAAGTTTATGGTAACTGTAGCCCTGCTGCGGTAGCTCTTTAGTTATACACATATTACCAATTTAAACTCCTCAACATGACCATAAGCTCCAGGAAAACGAATAAGTTGAGAAACATAGTCCCCATAAGAACTAGCTGGATGAACATCCCCATCTAAGTGGGGGATAATTAACAATATCAAAATTAAAATCATCTGTCTTGTGATATATTTTACTAACTGTTTCACCATTTTCAATAGAGTGATGATAATCAATAAAAGAAGCAACAGTATCATACATGTTAGCTTTGTTGAGTTAGAGTTCTTAGGATATATAGTATTAACCATATTAGAAAAGAAAGGATTGTCAATGTTTAATTAATATCATTAAAGGCTTCAATTACATATGGCTGACTATCTGATGAAGACCTCAACATACTATCTCTTTAGCAGCAATACAAATCTGCGACAAGAGGTGCACAGTTCGTACTCCAACAATTGTCTATAAACGGTAGTTCCACCATACCTGACAAAACTATTATCTAATAGAAAAATGAGTGCTTCACAATCGTATTGGCAATCTTATTATTACTCGGATACCAGAAACCATACTGAAACAATAATGTGATCTTTTCAATGGCGCATACATATCGAAAACAAAATATTCGATCTGAGAACAGGGACATGCGGACCATACTAGGTTTATCACAGTATTACTGGTCAATAAATAATACATTATTATAAATTTACAATAAATCACCACCAGTCCGTTTAATAATGGTATCTTTACATTTGAAGACTATTAAGCCCAGTTGAAGGTTGTCTTTAGTTGTTTTCATAATATACAATATATTCTCAGTTGACGATATATCTTGCAATTCCAAATGAATCATCACTTTTCCAGTATTTATTGTAATCGTCTTGCTGTATATATTATTTGCTGTGTTCATGTTTTGAAAATCTTCATCTGATAATAAATATAAATACTTCAAAATTATAGTTACTCTTTACATTTAAATAAACTTGTCATATGTAAGAAATATATATACAACAAACTTCATAATACGTACAATATAAACGTAAATTAAAAAAGGCTGCAATGTTAATTAAATGTGATTTTTATTCTTACATATGCTTGTGCATATTTCTATTAGTTATTGAATGACTGTGTTTATACAAGTGATGATGTCATGATATGGAAAGATGTATATCATTATATTTATGTTGTTTCATTTCGTATTACCTGTCATTGTAGTGTGTTAACTGTGTGTATCCTCACAGGCCTTCATGCCTAATGTAATTTTGAATACGATATATACATAATAATCACTGAATATAATAAATAATTGACAGATGGAGATCAGTACCAGTGTGGATATGCAAATGTATCGAGTGATGGACACATTCAACACTTTTTCGGGGACTGTAATACTTCAAAAACATACGTCTGCTGTACCCGTAAGTATAATATAAACTCGTATATTTTAACATGATTTATGTTTTTTGCCTCCTGCTTCATCTTATAATATATACATATATATATAATTATAAATATATAATTACTGCTGTCACTAAGCTACTACCACTACTACTACGACGACGACGATGACGACTACGACTACGACTACGACTACGACTACTACTACTTCTACTACGACTACTACTACTACTACTACTACTACTACTACTACTACTACTAATGCTGTTACTATACGACTACTACTACTACTACTACTACTACTACAACTACGCATAAACGCACGCGCGTACAAACAGTGTTTGTCTAAGTGATTTCTATGGAGGAAGCTGGGAAACTGTCTTGTAGTGTACTAAATTTAATATTGTTATTTTAAGATGTGTATGCTTGTTTTATATCTATTGTAGTGTATTTATAAGAGAGTAACCATATATTGTTCAGACAAGGGATAATTGAATAAATATGTTTATTTATGAATGGTTTAATATAAGTATGTATATATATGAAAAAAGTAAGGCATCCAACAAAAGTTCAAATGCTGAGGTTTATATAGTGCTTATTGTATAAGACAACGTAATAAAAACAAACTTAACGTTTTTGGCGAGTTAGACATAGAGAATTTGATAGATGTTCGGTTATGTTATGGTATTAATTTAGGACAAACCACAAGATAAGAAAAAAATATATAAATCCTAAACGAACAGATGTACACGTTTGTGAAATCTGATCTTTTCTTTGTCCCTTATTTCGAGGATTTGGGTATTAGCTAGGACACTATTTGAAAGTGAGACATGCTCACTCTCTTTTGACTCGTGATTCGGCACGACTCGTGAATCGTCAAGTATGAGTGCGTGTATTTATTTGGTACATTAATTCGGATAACCATGCATAAACTGCTCCACAGCCGTTCATTAAATTAACTACAGTCGGGTACCCAATGCACGTAACCACTTTTAATGTAAACAAATCTCGGAAATAGATGGTTTTCCTTTACTCCCCAACCTCACCCACTCCGGAAATCCTTACCCCTTTATTCTTTCACCTAACAACCACCTAATTCACATTTCCGTAGACAATAGCGAAAAAACATCACCCGTCCTGAAAAAATCTCGAAAACACCCTCCGGGCACCCCACCCCCACCATCAAAACATTTTCCCACCTCAGGTTGGAACGGATATTGCGTGGAATAGCCTAGTTACAAAACTCAAAATCCAACTAGCTTCTTGTGGGTGATCCAACAGAATCTTGTTGGAAAATCAACAACGGTACAAAATATCGTAGTGTATTTTGAAATCCACAGAGTCGGGTCATCTAAGCCATTTTCTGATGGGAGAGTTTACATTTTTCTAAGGCAATACATAATTTAAGAGTTAACCGTGTACCGATATTCAATAATAAATGCACCAATAATTATAGGTTATTAGATTTGTATTTGGATATATGCACGAGTTCTTTTGCGTATTAATATTGCGCGACTTTAGGAGCGCAATATTTATGCGCAAAAGAACGAGTGCATATATCCCAATATAAATCTGATAACCTTTTTTTATTGCATACGCATTTTTCAATTAGAGAGAATAAAACAGGTTGTAATATTTTTCACGAAAAACATATATTTACATAATGGGAATTTTCACAATGAAATCAACATTGTTTACATTACGTGACATACTTTCCTTGACATGAACAGAAAAGTGCACCAATCACGAACGTGTACACATTACACACCCAATATGACTTTACCACACGTCAATATATTGACGTTTCCTGTTACATTGAAAGTAAACGGAGCATGCAAATGCATATGCAATAAGTACACTTACACGCAATGAATGATGCAATAACACAATGAAATCTTAAACTGCGAAGAGATCAAGCGTTACGAGACTAAAATAGATTGTTATACACAAAAGAGATCTCCTTATGTGGAGGTAGACCTCTGAAATTGAATGTCATTTGCTCGATAATTTAAATTAAATATACAACTTAACACAGCGAACTTTACAGAACCAATCATCACAATTTATGATAAAATAATGTTTATGAATGGAGGTTATGCGAATTGACACTTTAGAAAACTCAAGAGGGAATGATAAGGGAGCGTCTTATAACGGCGATGCCTCGGGCGCAGCTCAACACGGAAATGCGTTGGATAAACCGGAAGTTACCACTGCTGCCAGTGGTGTACCGGTACCTGAAGGAGAAGACCTGACCGAGAAAGCAGAAGATATTATTCTATCCTTTGGTGATAACATTATTCATCAGTGAAAGTAACCGCCACAAAGAGACTTTCGGCTAGATTCAACAAACGTCTGGTGTAACATAAATTGTTGACCCACTCGGATTATGACTCTCCGGTCACTTTCCTATATAGTAGAATGACTCCCCGGTCATTATCAGCCGTAAAAATTTGACCCCCCGTCAAAATTTACTGTGAAAAAATCGACACCACACGTGTGAAAAGGTGACCCCACCTGTCACAATATGATCCCCCATTAAATAATGTCTCCCATCAAAATTTGTTTAGTTAGGAATGAGATACGGGGATGAAACTTGGTGAGTTAGTAGCGTATGTGGAGAGGAAGTTGGGATTACACTGTTACTAAGAAATAAGAAATATGAGCATGTTGAACTCCGAAATAAACAAGAAATGTCAATGTAAAGAGACACATGCCCCCAAAGGTTTGACCCGTAAGAGTGACATTTGACCCCCTAAGAGTGACCTTGACCTTGAAGCTAAGCACCTGACACTTCCGTGCGACACACCGTGGTAATTATTTGTGAGAAGTTTCATGAAATGCTGTTAAGTACTTCCAGAGTTAAGCGTGAGACACGAACTATTTCGGACGGACGGACGAACGGACGGACGGACAGTGCGATTACTACATGCCATCATACGGAGAGCATCAGTGCACTGATTTATTCAGTGCACTGATTTATAATTGCACAATCTCAGTCATGATAATCCCTGGGATGTCCCTCGCATATTAAACACAAACGGTAACTAAGGCAAAAATCGCCAAAATATCCCTTTAGTGGAAATTCAACACTGTCTCCACTGATTGTAGCCATGGCGTTGGTAATATGATACGATAATGGAAAGAAGTGGTGATGCTAATGGTATTCTAACTGTAAATTCAAAACAAAAGCTACAGAGCATTTTCACGGTTCTTCTGATTAGAGCGTCCACTCCCATGCGAAAGGTTGTAGGTTCTATTTCCAGCCGCATTATGCGGAAAACCTTAAAAAATGTAGTGTTAGGTTATTCTCTTCTCCAGACGTTCAGAATCATTAAAATGGGCTACGACTGGTCGGCTCTGTGTCAGGAAAATTTCACCGGGCTGGCTATACTAACACGTGTCTATTATATGATATTTCAGTATGCCATCACTATAAAACGGGTGAATATTTCTATGCATCAACCAGGCAGTGTCATGTGACGTAAAACCCCACGACATCAATAAACACACAATGTTTGCTAAGGCATTTTGTACTTGACACGTAAAAAGGCGCATTCAAGGATATGATTTTCATCGTTCTTATTTAAAATTATTTTAGACTTATTAGTTTCGTCTGGTCACAAATTCTATGGTCATAGGTTCGCATCATTCTCGATGACAACTTGTTTTCACTCTATCTTTTTTCTTTAGCCAGTAATTCCATTGCATTAAGTTGGGGAGGTCGTCGGTCGGTCTTTACATCGACTACGGTTGCCTCATACGGAAGCACATTTTGCTTTTGATTTATGGTTTGTTCGATAAAACCCTTCGTAATGAAAAACAAACTAAAATACACCAACATTTCTAACTAATCTCTTATCTATACGGGAATAGGTGTTTGTTACTTGCAACGTAATTGAGAGAGCACTGTTCGGAAGCCAACGGATAATGTCAAAAGTAAACGATCTCTTTACGACAGAAAAAATACGAGAAATACGAGAAAAATCTATGATTCTCTCTCTCTCTCTCTGCGTTTCGGCGTCAGAACCCTTTATGAGTAGCCCAACGTTCGCCCAGCAATAGTCACCGTTATTATGATGTCCGTAGTCATTTGTCTCAGACTGCTCATTATGGACACATTTCCCAACGCTACTTGGTCACTGAAAAAGCATGGGAAACTTGAATATTTACAGCCAGCACGCTTCATGGCTGATCAACTCAGGTATATAAATTGAGGCCCGCTCTTAGCTTTTTATTTGTATAGCATTGCTATATTGAGGGTAAGAACAGCTTAACAACACTTGGTAATTTACTTTAAAGCAGAACGTGGTCTTAAATCAACACATCCGCTTTTGATATGTTTTTAAGTATTAAATATCATTATAAATACGATTTTTACCATGCCATTGATGTATGTTCAGTGAAAATATGCTTTTAAAGATAAAAATCGAAAAGGCGAACAGGCATTGCTAAAAAATCGAAAAAATCTAAGGGGAAAAACTCTTGCGCGAATTACCGGAAGTGACGTCATTGGGAACAAATTATTGTTTTGTTTACAGTGGGACTGAACGCAAAACAGTATACCAGTAGTATAGATAGTGAGGGTACCAGGCCAGTTTCCCTCCCGCGGGGAACGAGAAAAACTAATGAAATATGCCAGGGGGAATCTAAATGTAAGTCACGCCTAAATCAACACCAACATATTTCAACAGTTTTCTCAAGCACCCCGCTCAGAGAAACTCGCCTGATATCCTCACTATCTATACTACTAATCAATCCGGTTTGCTATTTTAATAACATAACATTTGCAACTCATTAACATGACATTTGCAACTCATTAGGCGAAGTCAGACGGAACCGGGCAGTAGTCTTCATCATCGCTCTGCATATCATTTTTTACCATGGAGTATTTTATTTTCCTACACTTTGCTATTTTGTATTTCAGTTCAAGAAGCTTTTCTCTGTTTCCGGCCAGCTCACGTTCATAATTATCCATTTCAACCAGCAATCGCCTTTTTTTGGTGCCATAAAATCATCACGGACTACCTCATATTCTACTTGGAGTTGCTTGCCTCTCATCAATTCTCTTCTGTATTTATCTTTTAAATGGTTAGGTTTTCTGCAAACCTTTTCTAATCTTTCTTGTTCCATTATATAATAATACTATATATAATTATTTTTAAACCCTTGAATGCTACTCAACTATTACAATTAACATCTATCATACTCTATCATGGTATGTTTTACTTGTATGCTCACGTATCTTGTCCGTTATCTAGTATGTATCGTTTATCATCATAAGCTGATAAACTTTTTTTATTTATTGCATAGCTGCTTATGTTATGCTTTTGTGATCTAATAACTTTCATCTCATGGTGAGCTTCTGTTGCCGTAAACAAAATCTTTTTGTAATCTGTTTTTTAACAACACACTTTTTAACACCCATACATTTCTTTGCGCTAACCTCATTATCTAGCACATAAGAATATAGTTTACTTCGTAACCCAACAAATTCAACAATAGGCATACCGCACGTTTCATCTTTCATCTTGCCAATAACCTTTTTATTATCATTAAAATGAAACTGACTTTTTGGATCATAATCATAATTATCAAACAGTTCTTTATCCTTGTAAAAGTCCGCATACACATCTTTTGTTTTTATTTCATAACACAAGGAATCGGTATCAGTAAATAATCACTTAGCTTTTCTATCATATTTGTTTTTGATATAGTTGTAATGGAAATCATAAATCAAATATTTTGACAAGTCTAAAATACACATGCCGACATAACAAGGACGATTTAAAACTAATCGTTCTTTTATTCTGTTTATGGCAAATAAATTTCCATTAAACATTTGACAAGAAATAAATGAAGGTCTTGTTGCATCTTTTAAGAGAACCTCCTCGTCGTGAGTCAATTTAACATTAATCCTTTTTCTCAAATTTTCCATAGTTTTACCAAAAACTGAATTGTTCATCAGTTTGAAGAAATCCTTTTCAAAAGCATTTTTACTAGCTGTTCTCTTGGCAGTATTAAAGTCTATGTATGTTTTCAACCACTTTGATTCGTCGAACTGTAGTATTAGGTGTATTTGTGTTACCTTCAATCCAAGCTTTTAATACTATTCTAAGTTTCTAAAATGCACGACATACTTTTCTTTATTTTTCAACGTCGTAACAAGTTTATAAACATTACAATGTCCTAAATTAAACTTTTGTTTTAAATGTTTACAATAGTCTGACAACCACTCATCTTTGATATTTAAACTTTCCGGGGCGAGAGGATAATCATTATGCAAGTAATGCAGTTTCTCAGGACACGTAATATCGCACTCAACAATGTAATTTGATTTTCCTTTTTCAAACTTATCAACCCACTTGAAGTTGCCAGTAGGTAACGGTTGGCACATAGCCCACCCGTACAAGCTTTAGCATCGAGATATATTATGTACTTGCTTTCTTTTTTCTTGTCATAGTTTTTCATATATTTATTGTTAGCCTGTGAATATCTGTTTGCAATATAACTCGTACCGCCTCTTAATCCTTTTTCCACAAACAAATATTGATCAATTTCAGTTATTAAATCAAGTTTGATACCAGTCATCTTGAGGCATGCATCCCAGGCTAAACCAGGACTACTGAAGTAATGACAAGAATCTAATTTAAAATACTCAATGCACATTTTTCTAAAGTTTTCAAAAACATCTGTCAGTAGCAGCACATCAGTCTTAAGATACAGATCATGATATTCTCCCATATTTTTAATCTTAAATGTTTTCCATATTGTTTTAGCATGATCATAATCTACATCTGAAATGTGCTCATCATTTAATTGAGAATAAAAGCTATCTTTGCCGGGTAACTTAGTATCCTTGAAGCGTTCAAAACTGTTCATGTAATCATAAGGATAAACGCCTTTTCGTTTTATTAATTCTAGCTTGTCGCCAGAGTATTCCTGAGAGGTGTATTGAAACGAAGGGATGTTTTTTACTAAATTTTCTAATGATTGAGACATAAACGGAAAACAGTCAATAAACAACAAACTTTGTCCTAACATAAAAGCCATGTACTTCTCCATGTTATTTGGTATAACATTTATGTTTCGTTTAAACTTCCCGATGTGCTGCATTATGGAGTGAGAGTCATATCCTCTCAAGTTATGGAACACAACAGGTATTTTTCTAGTCAACCTGAAATTAATATTACATATATCATGAGCGCTTCCTCTATACTTTCCAGTTATATGGCAATGGTCTCTAACTTTTCTGATGGAGTTTTCGTATGCCACTGTATAACCCCGTCACCTTTTTTGAGAGTTGTTGCAAAACCATTACCACAAATATGACATGATTTAGATTTTTGGAATCCGGCTTCATCTTCCTGTGACATTACTAGATCTTTTTTAAAGTTTGCATTCATAGTTTTTTTACACCACTTTTCTTCTTCTATCATTTTTTCTAAAAGCTTGTAAACAGCATTTGGTCCTCCATACGTTACAACTGGTTTTGAATATTGATCATTATAACAACAAACAACCTTATACCCATAACTGCAATCAGTATGCTTTTGATATGCTTCCGTATGTGATTTTTTAGGATTGTTTGATACTGAAGAAATACTTTCAGTTACTGCTTCAAAATCAGCATATGTAACAAACGGAACCATTAGCTGTCTGTCGTAGTTTTCAAACTTAACTTTTTCATCTTTGTTTGGCATCTCTACTGCTTGCTTACCATTAAGTGAAAGACAAACAGGTTTATGTTTTTCCAGAACTCTTTCTAATTTAAAGCACTGCAGGCATGTTTTACAAAACTATTTTTTATTCGAATGTAATGTTTGATTATACATTAACCTGTTAAAATCTTTTATCCACACATAATGATTTTTTTCTTTTTCAGTAATTAAAAACATATCACATGTTTTTTCTGCTTTATTTTTTGATATGTACAAAGGGTATACTTGATTATCTTCATACCCAAATATGTTAAAACAAATGTTGTTTTGTTTTTGTAATTTTGGGATTTGTTTGATAGTAAAAGGAAATGTAATTCCTTTATAATTTAGATCTCCAATATACTTTTTGTACTTTGTTATTCTTTGCGGTTTATTATTGAAAGGAAATTCATAAGCCAAATGGCACCATCTGAAGCATTCGTTATCTTTTTCATTTTTTATATTTATCAATCCTTTTCTAGCATTCGCAAGTTCTTTTGGTAAATCCAAATAAGAGCTACCTCGTAAAGGCTTATACTTTATTCGATTCATGTAATGTGCATCTAGTGATTCAATTACCCAACCACTTCCCTCCCGAAGCCAATTTCCAATTCTATTTATAATTTCTTCCCGTGCTTTGTCTAATGCTTCTGATATTTGATTTTTATTTAATATTATTACAGCCTTTCAGGCAAAGTAAGCTGTATTGTATATAATATCAAAACCTCCTTTATACTCTTTATCATGCGGTACTTTTTTTTTAAAAGTAAGTTTTACATCAATGCTTAATTTAAATCCACCTGTTCTTTTTAGTTCTGCTTTGAGAAACTTTACAGCAGGAGTGTGTGCTTTTTGTAGTTGAACGACCGGATCATTACTTAAATAAACGTCTACTTTAAAAACCTTGCTATACTGTTTTATGGATGTTTCTATTTCTCGGCTACTCATTATTATAATATTACATAAGATTATTTCTTTAAGCTCCTATTAATTAATTAATTAATTAATTAAATAACATTCTTTTATTTAATATTTTCACCCTCGCCGGCGTCCTCATCGGCGTCCTCATCGGTATCCTCGCCGGCGTCCTCATCGGTATCTTCATCGGTAATCTCATAAACATGTTCATTGGTGTCTTCGTTAGTAACCTCATCCAAGAGAGCATCTATTTCCTTTATCCAGAAGAATGTCTAAGTATCTCCGAAAGCATTTTTCTTCAAGAACTCTATTATCTATCATCTGACTTACTTTTACATGATATTTGCAGTATCTATCAAAATCAACAGTTTCAAGATTACTTCCAGCTGCCAGTGATTTTATTTTTATCCTGTATTTGCAATAGTTTATAAACTCGTCTTTATCAAAAACTTCTGCATCAATCATTTCTTTTAAACTTTCGACAAACGTTTCAAAGTCTTCATAACATCCGATATCAGTATTAATCGCATGAGGTTTTTCTAGATTGCTGATTAGATTATCTCTGAACAACTCAACATTTTTAGTCATTACTTTTAATTGTGTTTCATTAAAAATCTTAATTTCTTTTTCTGCTAGATCTGTGAGAAGCTTTACGGCATCATTGCACTCAATCTCAGTTTTTATTGCCCAATCTTTTTTAAAAGCTGCAATATCATCTGACAATCGTTGCATGTGAACTGTCTCAAACTCTTTGATAAATTCATTTGTCTTGGTTAAAAGAGCCTGCTCGTAAGCAGCTACTTTCTCATAAACCGCATAACTGTAAATACTCATATATTGAATGAATGAATGAATGAATGAATGAATGAATGAATGAATGAATGGTGTTTTACGGCACGTCGACACATAAATAGGTCATATTGTGCGCAAAAAATTATGAAAATGAAGTATTAATTAAAAATTAATGTAAATATATAAAGATAAAACTATTAAAAATAAAATTAAAATAAGGGATGATAAGGTGTAATATAAACTATGTATGTAAATCAATAAATGCCCGGCAACGGGTATATAAACAAGTAAATATATATAAGAACACATTACAATGATTTATATAGTCTGATCTCTTTCAGGAAATCTAAAACAAGACTAAAATCTACAGTATCAAATAACTCTTTCATAGTATTAACATTGTAGTACCTTTGACGCATAGGATCAAAGTCTACACATTCCAATAAGATGTGTTTGACCGTTAACGGTGCAAAGCAGGGTATACATTCCGGTAATTGCTCACCTTGTAATAAATATGAATGAGTATAACGTGTATGCCCTATCCTGCACCGGGCTAGGACAACTTCCTCTCGACGAATGGGTCTACTAGAAGAACGCCATTCTCCGAGTAACGGTTTAATTGGATGGAGTTTATTGTTAACTGACAAATCCCAAGCGGCTTGCCAAGAGTTACGAATACATGTGTTAATACAACTTTTAAAATCAGTATAAGGTAATTTGGTATTAGTTATATGTAAATCTAATGCTGCCTTAGCAGCACTATCAGCTCTATCATTACCACGTATTCCTACATGGCTTGGAAGCCAGCAGAAAATAATAACATTATCAATTATAAGAGAATTGTACTTTTCTAAAAGTTGAAGCACAACTGGGTTATCATGTTTCATATTACCCAGTGCTTGAAGAGATGAAAGGGAATCAGAAAAGATTACAAAATGGTCATCATCAGATTCCTGAATATAATTTAAGGCAAGTTCAATTGCCTTAAGTTCAGCTGAAAAGATAGAGGCCTTGTCAGGCAGGCGGCTCTTTATGCTGTGTTTGTGAACAACAGCTGCTGCAGCTACCTTATCTCCATCTTTAGAGCCATCTGTGTAGATATGTTGAAAGTCACAGTATTTCGATTTAATTTCATTAAATTTGCTTTGAAAGACAGTAGGGTCTGTACTGGATTTGTTATTATTGCAAAGATCAAAAATAATTGTTGGAGTTTCCAAAGTCCACGGTGGAATTTGTGGTACTTTGTACTTGGCAACCAAATTAAGGTCGATTTCAGTGTCTCTTAATTTTGTTTTAATACGAAGACCAAATGGTCGAATTGCCTTCGGTTTTCGATCAAAAAGAGGTTCACAACTAGGATTAAAAACATTATCGAAAGTTGGGTTTGAAGGGTTAGACTTTAATTTAATGGCGTATTGAAGAGCTAATTTGTCTCGTCTGTGAGACAGTGATGGTTCATTGGCTTCAACATATAGACTTTCGGCTGGTGATGTACGAAAGGCACCTAAGGCGAGTCGTAATCCTTGATTATGTATAGGGTCGAGCATCTGCAAGTACGACTTGCGAGTCGATCCATATACTATTGAGCCGTAGTCCAGCTTGGATCTGATAAGAGATCTGTAAAGTCGCAAGAGGACTTTTCGATCTGCTCCCCAATTAGTGTTTGCAACAACTTTAAGTAAGTTAAGAGCTTTAAGGCATTTGGCCTTCAAGTATTTAAGGTGTGGTATAAACGTTAATTTACGGTCGAAAATAAGACCAAGGAATTTTGTCTCATCCACTACTGGTATTGGTGACCCATCCAGTGTTAGATGAGGGTCTTCATGATGTTTACGAAGTTGACAAAAGTGCATACAATTAGTTTTAGATTTAGAAAATTTAAAACCATTTTCATCAGACCAGGTCTGAAGTTTATTGAGACATTGTTGTAATTGTCTCTCGATAGTATTCATGTTTTTTGCACGATAACATATAACAAAGTCGTCAACATATAGCGAACAATCCACACCTGGATTGATGCATTTTACTATACTGTTAATCTTTATATTAAAAAGTGTGACAGATAGTATGCTGCCCTGTGGAACACCCATCTCCTGTTCATGAATATCAGAGAGGGTTGAACCCATTCGGACACGATACTGTCTATCATCTAAGAATTTCTCTATAAAAATGGGTAATCGGCCTCTAAGACCAATGTCATGTAGATCATTCATAATACCGTACTTCCATGCAGTATCATAAGCTTTCTCCAAGTCAAAAAATACAGCGACTAAATGTTCTTTTTTTATGAAAGCTTCCCTAATAAACGATTCAAATCGTATGAGATTGTCTGTTGTGCCTCGTTGGCGCCGGAATCCACTTTGATACTTTGTTATCAGTTTGTTGGACTCCAGGTACCAAACGAGTCTCTCATTAATCATTCGTTCCATGGTTTTACATATACAACTCGTTAAAGCGATTGGGCGATAATTTATTGGGTCCGTATGATTCTTTCCAGGTTTGGGGACTGGAATAACGATTGCTTCCCGCCAAGAATCGGGGAAGATTCCCGTCACCCAAACCTTATTAAATATATCAAGAAGGGTAGAGAGACAGGATTCAGGTAAATGTTTTAGTAATTGATAATGGATATCATCAGGACCAGCTGATGTATCATGAGCCTCTCGAAGTTCTTTGAGAGTGAATAGTTTATTGTATTTTTCCAAGTTTTTCGACTTGAAGTTCAGCTTCTTCTGTTCTTTTTGTTTCTTATTTTTCAGAAAATTTGGTTGACAATTTTCAGAAGAAGAATTTTTTGAAAAAGTATCTGCCAAAGTGTTTGCAATATCTTTGACAGATGTTATATCTCCATTATCTGTTTTAAGATGATTTACAGTACTAGAATTACCTTTACCACTTATTTTCCGGACCATGTCCCATGTCTTCTTAAGAGATGAGCGAGAATTCAGCCTAGAGACGTAAGTTCTCCAGGATTTCCTCTTGCTATCCTTAATAGTACGACGGGCTTTCGCACGAAAAACTCTAAAGTTATCTAAATTTGTTTGAGTTGGCCGCAAGTTAAAATTATTTAATGCAGCTTTACGATCGCTGACTGCCTTTTTGCAGTCATCGTCGTACCATGGTTTATGTGGGCGTTTAGGATCTGCCGAGGTTTTTGGAATGGTTTGATCAGCTATATCGTGAAGAGTGTTGGTAAAAAGAGCAGTTGCGTCTTCGACATCCTCGAAAACGGAAGGCTTTAATTGTTCCTCGCAAAGAGATTGAAACGTAGTCCAATCAGCCTTGCGAAGTTTCCATCGTTGCGTTTTTTCGAGAAGTGGAGGGCCGATATTTTCAAGAAATATGGGGAAGTGGTCACTTCCACAAAGGTCGTCTCCAACACTCCATGAAAAATCCATCAAAAGCGTTGGATCGCATATTGTTAAATCAATGGAAGAATGAGAGCCTGTAGCAGGATGTAAGTAAGTATGTGACTTATTATTAAAAAGACACAAATTGTTTTTGGCTAAGAAATCCTCAATTTTCTTGCCTTTATCGTTTATATCTTTACAACCCCAGATGTAGTTGTGTGCATTAAAATCGCCCAAGAGTATAAAAGGTGATGGCAATTGTGCAACTAGGTGATTTAGATCTTTAGGGTCTAGTGAAGAACTAGGTGGTAAATATAAGGAACATATTGTTATGACTCTGTGCATAGTAACACTGACCGCAATAGCTTGCAAATTTGTTTTCAAGGCAACAGGTCTGTGAGGAATGTTTCGATTAACGATTATCGAAACTCCACCAGTGGCCTTGTCCCCGGTATCACAAATATCTTAAAGATTATATTATTTTAATCAACCATACATAATAATTTCAATTCCTTGCTTAAGTAAAATATCTATCCAGCTGGCTTGCGGAACGTCGGTGGTTCTACCCAGGTGCCCGCCCGTGCACAAAAATTGCCCGGAGGGGCACCTGGGGTCTTCCTTCACCAACGGAAGCTGGAAAGTCGCCATATGACCTTAGCTGTTGGTGCGACTATAAAATCCAATTCAATTCAATTAAGTAAAATATCATAGTGGGCAATAAAAGAAACATTGTATATTTTTGGTTGGCAACTGAATTTTTTTTTTTTACAAAAAGCACGCAGTTTGTTTATATCTTCTTTTTTTATTTTATATGACAGGTTTAGTTGTTTTACCATTGTTATGATTCTTTCTGCCAAATCTTGAAAGTTTGAAAAAATTAAAAGCTCTGCATCAAATTTACTTGCATCTTCAAAATCAATAGTTTTTGCATGTTTCGTTTGATCTTTCTTAAAGTTTTTGATTTTCTTTCCTATACGTTCCATTTATAATATTACATAAGATAATATTTCTTTAAGCTTATATTTTAAAAATATAATTCTATATTATAATATAATGAATAGCAAATAGTGTGAAAGAGATTTGGATATTATTGATCCCCCTGGGACGTGCATAGATTGCATCTTATTTTACGCAACTAATAAAAAGAAGCTTTGTAAATATTGTACCAGAGCCAAGCTGTGTTACAAGTGCACTTACGCATGTATAAATTGTGACGATACTTGTGAAGGTTTCGATAACGAGCGTGTTTGCCTTTATTGTGGCACTCACAATGGCTACAATCTTATTGCAGGTTACAATTACAGCCGAAAAAAAACTATTTACCACAGAAAGTACCATTTAGATAAATACTTGATAGCATTTGATTTGTCTTCTAAAAATAGACAAAGATTTGAAGATTTGTTTTACAAAATTGTAAAGATTTTAGATCAAATAGAGGGTCGAAAAAGATCAATCAAATTTGAATACATTTTTCAGAAAATATTTAAAATATTAAAAATAGAAAAAGAAACAAAACCGATTAAAACAAAATCAACCAGAGAAAAGTACGATAGGATATGGAAACAAGTCAGACAAGAATTACGACTGAATGCCATGACCGTTTAACTTGAACCTTTTCATATACATTTCCAGAGGTTCTGTAAAGTTGTCATTCTTTTGAATTTCTATTATTTTATTAAAGACAATCCTAATTATCTCCTCGTCATTTTCTAGTCCTGTGGTTGTTTGGACATATGATAGAAGTTGTTTAAAACTTCTATGATGTGTTTTTAACAAAGTATTTTTTTCTGCTATTCTTGTTTTACTTGCTAAAACAGCAACTACTGGAGGAACTGCGCCAACTACAGCTGTGAATACAGGAATTGCCGGAACCAATGCCAATACAGCAGTACAACCAATTATTCCACTGGTAATCTGTAATGTTGTGTTTATAATACCGCACAATTTATAACTGCGTCTGTATGCAGCCACAAGTCGTGTCAAGTGATCAATTAATTCTTCTTTGTTAGTAATTTGTGTCATGTATAATTACAGTTAGACAATAATTTAATTAAGATATTTAGAAAATAGTTGCTCATGTTCTTTGAGCGATATTTCACCTATTTTTAATAATTCATCGATTATGCTAATACCTTTATTTATTAGCTGTGGACTATTATTTCCTGATTTGATACTTCCGCATACTAACTCCAGATCATCAGCCAAATCATCAGGACTATTGTAATACTCAACATCAACACAACCTCCTAAAATCATTTTGAACCTTGAAGAACCTTTATGAATTGGTAAACCAGATAATTATGTTAGTTCGTTAAAAGCATTCTGTGACAGCCTTGAATAAGGTTTTTTATTATTGTAACAATTTTTATTTTGTTGTAATCCCTTTCCCTGTAAAAACTTCATTATGCACAAGCAGTGCATCAATTCTTTCTCTATAATATTTTAAAGCGTCTGACTCGTTTTTTAGGTTTCCCCTGGCCTGTATATAGTTTTCTTTCGCGATTGCATTCTTTTCTTTTTTAATTTGGCTAGTGAAAACAGCCCTATCGCGACCATTTTGTCGTATAATCTCACCAACCTTTCCGAGTATGCTTCCAAGTTTTGAGTTATCTCTGGCTATGCTTGATGGTAAGGGTAAGTCATGTGAATCTATCACTTCTTTGTCGATTCCAGCATCTAGATCACCAGTAGTTGGTTTACGAGGCTTTTCGGCAAATAACTGGGGTAATCCCTGATACATTTGTTTTTCTTGTACTTCCTCGCCTATGGCTACTGGAAGAGTGGCTAATTGCTGACTTATTTCCGGAAGAGAAGCTAACTGCTCGATCAGCTGTTCTGACTGACTTCTTATTTCGCTAGTTACAGGTTTAAATATTTCTGTGTACAAATCACGACTAGCTCCTTTTTCTAGTATTTTTCGGATAACTTTATTCCCGTATTCTTTGACAAGCTCACTTGCTTTTCCCATTTTATCTGCTAATTCTTTCCATTTTAACAACGACATGTAATAATATAAGTTAGATTAAAATAAGATAAATTAAGATAAGTTGATATAAGTTAAACCAAGTTAATTTAAATCAAGTATTATGTAGTTTATGTTTTCTTTTTAGCCGCAGGTTTAACTGCTTTCTTTTTAGCCGGAGATTTAACTGCTTTCTTAACTGGAGGTTTAGCTGCTTTCTTGACTGCAGGTTTAGCTGCTTTTAATTGTTTTCTTATGAGTTTGATATTTGCATGCGCTTATTCAGACTCATTTTGTATTTTAGCAATCTTCTTTTCCAGACGTGTTATCTCACTGGGAGATTCAGATTTGCTTAACATTTTATTTATGTGTTTTCGTTCTGCTTCTTATCCTAACAAATAAATAATATTTGGTCGTTCTTCTGTTTTCGACAGACTTCCTGGAATTTTCATTGTTGGTCTCCAAATAGCAGGATCTGCATCTTTTTGTTTTTTAGGTCCTGGGATATTCATCTTAACTTTTTGTAATCCGTAATATCTAACTTGATTAGCTTTAAAGCATTCTGCTTCTGTTTCAAGTTGTTGACCACGGGGGATTTGTTTTATTCCACAATCCCTTTTAGACATATATAATAATACTTGGATAATATTAATATTATCTGACTATTATTATAATGGAAATTCCAAACTATGACATGAAAACAGAAAACGGTAATTTTAAACAGATATGGAAATTTATGCCAGACTGTTGTTTTAGAATGTTAATTTGTGGTAATTCAGGTTCTGGCAAGACAAACACATAAGTTCACATGTTGCTGAAACCTTTGGTGTACTATGACAAGATTTACTTGTTTGCTAAAAACTTGGAACAGTCTAAGTATCAGGTCTTCTCACAAAAACTTGAAAGATAGCAAAAAATAATAAAATCCCAGTTGAAGACATATTAGAATGTTCAAATGATGAAGTTATCCCTGTGAATGATTTGGATTCAGATAATCAGTTGATAGTCATTTTCGACGATTATGTTTGTGAACGCAATCAAAACGATATTATTAATTATTTCATCCAGGGAAGACACAAAAATTGTTGTGTAATTTATTGATCTCAATTTTATTACAAAACTCCCAAAGATATTCGGCTAAATTGCTCTCATTACATCTTCTTTGCAACTCCGGTTAATCGTGAGCTTGGTATGCTTTCCAACGAACAAGATGTCAGCAAAGAGCAGTACAGAAAAGCGACTGACAAGCAGTACGACTTTCTGTATCTGGATCGCCCGAGGAAGTTGATCAAAAGAAACTTCACTGGTGAAATTTAATCTAATCAAATTATATATAATGGGACTTTTTAATTATCTTGGTGGGGAAGTTACTACCGGCAGCGTTAATATTACACATTTTGGTATTGTGCTGTCCGAGTATGTAAAACAAAAACATTTGATTAATTATCTTCACAAGGGTAGAAACCAGGAAAATGTTTTGAGAAGTGATCTTAACATGAATAAAAATAAAATTATCAATGTAGGCAATCCGGAAAAAGCAGATGATGCAGCAACAAAGCAATTTACTCAAAGAAGAGTAGCAAAAATCATACGTGATTATAATATTGATAAAATTCCTTACATGATGCAAGATTTAACAACAGGTGTTGATGATAAACTAAGTCTGATACAAACAAAGTTACAAGCAAACCGTGAAAAAATGATTGAAATTCAAAACGGATTGAAAGATGAAATAAAACTTTTGAGTGATGCTTTGAAAGAGCTAGAAAAGAAAGAACATGTATTGGAAGAGAGTGAAAACTTCAAGAAATTAAGCGAGCAAATAAGAACTGGTGTTCAAAATATTAATACACGGATTGGAGAAATCAATAAACAAATGGTTGACAACAATGAACTAGAAACTGCTATTGCTGATGCTTCAAAACAAATGAGAACTGCTTTTACTACCGAAATAACTCAAATTAAAATATTAAATGAGCAGATAAACACCAACGTTGCTGATATCAACAAGGAATTTGAAGACATCAAAAAGAAAATGGTTGACGGTAAGTCGCTAGAGACTGCTTTGAGCAAACTCGTTGACACTAATAAACTTGAGACTGCACTGAGCAAACTGGTTAACACTGATAAACTTAAGACTGCTATTGAAGACGCTTCAAAGCAATTGAAAGCGGCCCAGGATGAAAGAAGCAAAGCTTTTGATGGTGAAATACCTTTTCTTAAAGAGCAATAATCAGAAGTCTGATAGTCGGCATACAGCAATTCTTGGTATAATTGATGGGTTGAAAGTAAAAGTAGACTATTTAAGTCGGATTCTACTGTTTGAATATACAATAGATGGAATAAGTATTATTCAAGATTATGGCGACATTACTAATGATAATTTCTTTGTATCATATCCGACGCAAAAACCACTTGAAAGATCCAGGCGTTCACGAGATTTTCTCCGGGCGTTTACTTTTATACCCAATCCACTTGTAAAAGGTGAAGAATATTATAAAAAAGATGATGCTTTGGACAAGTTTCTCATTCGTAAGGAGGGCCGTTATGTATTTGAAATAGATTTTACTTATACAGGAGCAGATATAGAAGAATTTTATATTTATCCATCATTTGATGATGCCGGAAAGCATCTTCGCCCGATAATAAAAAATGACAAACGAATAGTAAAAGAAACATTTGAATTATATCTCAAACCATTATATTTTGCTGTTTTCAGATCAGATATAAAACGCAACACTACACAAGTTTTCAATTTTGAAAAATCAAGTTATAAACTATTTTACATACCAGAATGATTAGCATTATCAAAAATTATCCATTCTATATTATATGGAACAAAAATTTGTATTATCATCAGAAAAAGCGTCAATAATTAATAGCTCAAATACACCGAGTAATTTTACAACTGTATTTTACAGACCATTAATATTAGGTAAGAACAAACAGTATGGTATTGGACTTGATAAGATTAATTCTATGACTTACTCGTATTATAATATTAGTGAAGATTTTAATAACAAAGTGATAAGGTATAGCAATGGAACAGATTTGAAAACTATTAGTTTTGCAAACGGAAATTACAGTCATGACGATATCGATAATTACATAAAAGAATCATTGGCTGTAAACAATGATTTAACCGATGACTCGCCTGTCCCGATAAAAATTGAGTTTGATTTATCAAGTTTTAAATGTTTGGTTACCATTCATAATAAATTCGTACTTGATTTGAGAGAATCAAACTTTCACACCTTGATTGGGTTTGGCAACGATGCAGTTATCAGAGAAACTAAATTTGGAACTGTGACACCAAACATAACAAATTCTATCGATACGTTGTATATCCACTATGATTTGATAAGTAATTATATTGTTAATGGATAATACGGGGATGTTATTTATGAAATAAGCACAGCTGATCTTACGAGATCATATCCTTTCAAAGACGAACCGATAAGAGTCGGGTTCTGTGAAGTAAACAAAACAATCATTAACCGTATTAATATTTACATAACTGATTTCTCTGGTAAAATTATTAATATTAATGGTGTCCACACATCATTTCGATTTGTTTTGAAGGAATTAATGTAACATAAGTTATATGGCACGTTTAAAAAAAATTTATGACACTAGTACGGGAACATATACTCTAGTTGATCGATTAACTGGAGCTGGTATATTTGACATTTTTTCAAAAGTTGGATCAAAGATATTTATTGAGTCTGTGAAAACAGTAGGCAAGAAAGCATTAGAAACTGCTGGAAAACAAATCTTAGAAAGCGGTTCTAAAAAACTTGGAGATGAAGTAGGAAAAATGGCTGCTGATCAGTTAGTTTCAGTTATTAAACCTAAACCAAAAGGTGAGATAATTTTAAAAGAACTTACAAAAGCTGCCACAAAAGATGCAGCTAAAGTTGCAGCTGATAATATAATTGAAGAAGATGTAAATACAAAAATTAACAGATTACTATCCGGAAGAGGAACCAAAAATATTCATGCTAGAATTAATCGATTAATTAATAAAAAATAATCTAATTACTAGTATACATAGATGTTTCCAAGTAATCAATATAATACTAGATATGAACATGTACCCATTCAGTTAGATACTCCTATAACACAACCAGGAAATAATACCAGACAAATGAAAAGTGGTTATCAGTTTACACTAAATGACAGAAGTTCTTACTTTGATTGGTATAACGCATATTTTGAAATCAGTTTCAAGTAAACAAACTTGCTGATGGAGCCAATTTCGTAGACGCTGACAGAATTGCTTTAATTAACGATGCAGCTTCATTGATTGATCAAATGCAAGTAAAGCAAAATGGAAAAATAGTTTACGATGGAAATAATCTTCACAGATTTGTTAATATCAAAAGCTTGCTTGAAATTTCTGATGACTATGCAAAGACAACCGGAACAAACGAATACTTTTATTTAGATAATACGGCTGATGCAGAATCTCAAGATGATCAAGCTGGTTATAACCTGGGATTTACTACTCGTCATGCTTTAATCATAACTAATCAAAAAGTTGATTCTATAATACCATTAAACAAATATTCCTTCTTTGGAGTTTGGAAACAAACATGCTTCCTCCTAGTCAAATTCAAATCAGCTTGCAACTGACAGATGATAATGTGTTAATTTTCAAATCAAGTGGTGATGATGGTCGAGTAGTTATTAATAAATTAGTTTTGTGGAGACCCAGAATGATATTTAGCTCAGATGGTTTAAGTTACGTAATGACAAATCATATGATATCAACAAGATGGACTTACCTCCGTGAAATGATACAAGAGAGCGGAAGTTCTGAAGCAACTGAATCCGTATTTAGAATAACGGCTGGTGTTAAAAATCCCAAACATGTGTTTGTTTATTTGCAAAGGGCCGACAAGAGTTCTTCTCAAACACAAAATCCTCATCTTTTGGATACGTTTAAGGTAAATGCTGCTAATACTAATTGCTATTTACAATCAGCTAGATTGGAAGTTGGAAATGGAGTTTATTATCCAGAAACCGAATACAGTTATGCTAATATCATAAGAATATTCAGAGATGTTATTAATTATTCTAACAAGCAAAATGATAAAAAACACTGGAACTTTAATAAACGTGAGCAATTTTAAAACTCTTTTCGGAATGATATATTTCGATTTGAGTTACAAGGAAAATGAAGTCAGAATTGATCCAAAACAACTAAATCTGAGATATAAATTAAATATACCTCCTGCTGCTCGATATAAAGTTTATACTCTGGTTCTATACGAGGAAGATGTTGTTATTGATACTGTCGAGAATGAACTAGTTATTGTTTAATCTAACTTATAATATATATGACTTACGTAAATTATTCAGTAAATTTATCAGACGGCCAGAAACGAAGTCTGGCAAAAGCATATGAAAACAAAAGTGAATTAACGCTCAGGCTAAAAAAAAAAAAACTAACTGGAAACTTTCCTTTGCTACTTACAGCTACCCAGATTAACAATAATAACAAGGCTAAATCTGGTGGGCAGGGATTAGACATAAATATATCAAAATCGCAAATGAGATCTCAGTCCAAGAATGGAGGCTTTTTAGGTGCATTAGCTGGTTTGTTGACTAAACAAATATTACCAACAGTTGCAAAATTTGTTCCAAAAGTATTAGGACCTCTGGCAACAGTAGCATTAAGTGGCTTAGCAAGTACTGGAATTGGCAAACTATTTGGAAAGGGATGGTAACTATTCCTAGTGACAAAAAAAAGCACTTCTCGGATCACATAAATTAACACTTGCGCAAAGAAACAAGATGATAAAGTCTTAAGGTTGTTGCCCTATTAAACTGACAAAGCAGCAATAACAAGATGGAGGATTTCTTGGAATGCTTGCATCATTAGGAATTCCATTGATTGGATCTCTTATTAGTGGTATAACTGGAAAGATTTGCAAGTAGGTAGAAAAGGCAAAAGGACTGAGAGTTGATCGTGGAAAAGGTTTGCAAGTAGACTCACAAACTAGACCATACAGAAGTATTCCATTCATAAAAAAAAATTAATTTTAAAAATAAACCTATCTCTAACTTAGATATAATAAAATGGGTCAAGCAGCTAGGTATACAGAAATTCAGGGGAGTGTTTAGCAAGAACAAATTACCAACAAAACAAAATAAACAAGAATGTGGCATTATTAATCTTGATGATTATATTGGGCCTGGTACACAATGGACTTGTTACTATGATAATTATTAATTCGATCCGTTTGGCTTGAGCCCACCAAAAGAAGTTTTAACTTACATACCTGATATAAAATACAACACCATTCAATATCAAGATAAAACAAGTGTCCTGTGCGGATATTTCTGTTTGTACTTTGTCAAAAAGTTGCAAGAAGGAAATAGTGTGTACGATATTCTTTACAAATTATTAAAACCATACAAACCAACAGAAAATGAAAACATTATAAAATCATATTTTGTAAATGAAGTTTAATCTAATCATATTATATATGAGTTACTGTATAAAAGAAAAAATGGTTACTGAAAATGTTGATCCTAAGTATGTTTTAGCAAAAAATGGTAGAAAATGTTAAGAGCAACTTGTGCGTCTTGTGGTATTACTAAAACAAAGTTTGTTTAAAACACAGAAGGTGGAAATATTGATATTCATAAAGCTTTGCTCCCTTTGCTACCCAAAAATGGGCTAACACTTCCTGGTTATAAATATAGCGGTCCCGGTAATCCGCTTGATAGTGGAGAACCTTCAAATGAATTAGATGCTGTTTGCGAAGATCATGATATTTGTTATGATGAAAATCCTAGTAATAAATCAATGTGTGATTAAAACATGCTTACTGGTTTGAAATCTAGTAAGTCTAAAACTATTGGAGAAAAGATTGCTAAGATTTTGATAGTCAAGCCTGTAATTAGTGCAAAATATAAACTAGGACTTGGAGAGCCAAAAAACGAGAAAAGGCGTTGAAATGGACTGACAAGTTAGCAGATGAACTTCATAAGCCTATACGAAGAAAGTTCACTCAACGCCGTGTGATTGTTAATGAAATTGATGAAATATGGTTTGCTGATTTGGTTGATAAGCAATCGTTTTCAAAGTATAATAGAGGTACTAAATACTTGCTTACTGTTATTGATTTATTTAGTACATTTGCTTGGGTTGTACCCGTTCCAAATAAAACTGGTTTAGAAATTACCAAAGCGTTCAAACAAATAATCAGTACAGGAAGACAGTGTAAATTGTTGTGGGTTGATCAAGGTGTGGAATTTTACAACAAGACGTTTAAGAAATTTCTTGATGATAATAATATCAAAATGTATCACACTTTTAATTTCGGAAAAGCTGTAGTAATTGAACGATTTAACAGAACATAAAAAGAGAGGATGTGGAAATATTTCACAGCCAACAATTCAAACACATATTTAGACGTGTTACAAGAAATGGTCGATAAGTATAATAATACAAAACATCGGAGTATTTAAATGGCGCCGATTGTGGCTAGTGATGAGAAAAATAAAGGAACGGTATATTTCAACTTGTATGGAAAAATGAGAAGTAATCAAATTAAGCCAAAGTTTAAAATAGGGGATAATGTTAGAATCAGCAAATATAAAAGAACGTTTGAGAAAGGTTATACCCCGAATTGGACTGAAGAAATATTTGTTGTTGATGAAATTTAAAACACAAATCCTGTGACATACAAAATAAAAGATTTAAACAATGAAAATATTGACGGAAGCTTTTATGAATTAGAAATGATAAAAGCAAAGCAAGAAATATTCAGGATTGAAAAAGTAATATGACGTGATTACAAAAAGAAGCAAGCGTTGATTAAATAGAAGGGTTACAATGAAGATTTCAATAGTTGGGTTCCATTCAAGGATATTGAAAATATTAAATGATATCTTGAACTATGCAGAGCGATGATGAAGACTACTGCCCGGTTCCGTCTGAATTTGCCTAATGAGTTGCAAATGTTATGTTAATGAGTTGCAAATGTTATGTTATTAAAATAGCAAACCGGATTGATTAGTAGTATAGATAGTGAGGGTATCAGGCGAGTTTCCCTGAGCGGCGTGCTTGAGAAAACTGATGAAATATGTTGGTGTTGATTTAGGCGTGACTTACATTTAGATCTTGGTGATATAAATGAGAGTAACGCCTGAGTCCCCCCCGGCATATTTCATTAGTTTTTCTCGTTCCCCGCGTGAGGGAAACTGGCCTGGTACCCTCACTATCTATACTACTTATACCTTGTGTGAAAATGTGAGAATTAAGCGATGTCAGAGGTAATGCCCGTGTTAAAACGGTTACACAATGTGCAACCTTACGATTTTGAGCCAGAATACGTGTCTGACGACGAAAATACATCGGATTCATCAACTGATGATGAAGTCGAACGCGGTGCAGGTGCAAATGGAGAGCTTGTAAAGACTATCGTGTCATGTCATTCGTTACGTTCAGCGGTTCATTACATTATTCACTAATATAACAAAATAGCGTATTTATACACTTACCGCAACAACAAACAAAAAACAACGTAAACATTGTTTTCATCGAAATATGACAGTAAGTCACCCGCAACTCTGCAATATCTTGGTAAATACACAATAACCGCGAAATGTAGTATATTCCGAATGAATGGACCTGGTCTAATACCTATACATTAATACGAGCGTCAGATTGTTTTGCCGGTAGACATGGAACACATATATTTATTAGGTATTATCCATAATTGATAAAAAAAATGAATAAAAACAATAATAAATGAAACAGCATATCATTTCGGCGCCATAATTTCTATTGTATTATATATTTGCCATCAGTGCCATCAACACCAAACACTCTAGGAGCAGTGTTTGCATATGACATGGTCTAATCAAATATTGCGGTGCACTATTGAAGTACAGCCTAATTAGGGTACATACGTCGGTATATCACAAAAGCACGCACCATTTAGGGAAACCTAGTTTTATGATATATTTTTCTGTTTATTGCAATTACTTGAGCGGTGTAATACCGCCGAGGGCAGACGCGTATTGCACAAGACGGATATATCACATGATATGCGAGCTCTAATTTGTCGCGCACAAAGAGAGAAAAATACTTTGATTTATATAATATAGCCAAATGTATTATGAGCTCGATATAGACAGTTAGTAAGTATACTTACTCATGTTGTAGTGACAATATGCGAAAAAGTCGCCTAGTTAAGGAGTTTGCTGGGACCAGCTAGAAAATGGGCTTATTATATATCAAATGAAAGGTAATTATGTGTACTAAACGATCCCACCAAAATTACTTGCACAAAGTGGTACACTTTTTTGTAAAATGGCGGCTGAACACCACAAGCCATAAATAACACATTTCAGCAAAATATTAGCTACCGACTAAAATTATAAGTTTCAGAGAAATGATAGCTCATTTTTCGTTAATAAATGTATATAAACATCTTCCTACGTACGTAAAATAACTGTGTATGCTATATTTCATGTTTAAATAAAAATTAATTTTTAAATATAAGGAATAATACTATACTTAAAAATATCGATTTGTTTTTTAAAAAAGGACAATAATATTTTGTTTAATATATGTTCACGTGAAATTAATTAATCAATTCATTTTAGTTCAATTAAAAATGTAATAAAATATGTAAGAACAGATTTACTACAAAAGAAATAATATAAAACGCATAAACTTTCTCAAATTATGACGAAACTTTTCCTACACCGATTTTTATATTTTAATGCTTAAACATGTATGCTACTAATCATATGAAAGTCTTTTGTTGTTGTTGTTGCTTTAAAGTTACTGTTATATTATGCAATATATTGATACTATACATGATTTAAAATATCACACACATATTTTAAAATATGTTTGATTATCCAAAATGATTTTAAACTGTATATAAAGGGAGATAATTAATCAATGACGTTGTACTAATCTTATTAGTTTCTTAATGAATATATAAATTATTCACTTTTTAATTAGCTTTACTCATTATTCTGTACCACTCTGTTTTTAATGGTGGAAAGATACTTTACTACTCCTTTTTTGCTGCGATCAAGACGGTTGTATAATTATATAAGTTTAAGAATGTACTATGCACAGCCGATCACTTTCGATGTTCACAACGTGCACTTTTTTTCCCACAGTTCAAAGTACTAATTGATTTTGTATTGTTCTTGCCTTATACCTGCGTGTAAAATAGTTAAAAAAAAGTGTGTCCATTACCAATGGTGGATTCTTCTTCACTAGTGAAAATCCATTTCATTTGCGAAGACTAATATAGTTTTTGGAAGGTTGCTTTTCTTCGACAGGATACAGTCTACCACCGAAAATTAGGTATATATCTTTGGCTCAAAGAAGCTAATCAATCTTCTGAATTAATTCCGTGTCTGTGCCTGTTATAGCAAACAGTAGATGACAAGAATACATTTCACTCGTTATCAAGTGTGTGCTTTCAAACGAAAGATGGTGACGACAGTACTTCTATTTTAATTCCAAGAAATAAGGAACAGTCAAGTAAAATTTCGTATGAAAATAAGCTATACATGTATTAATAACTACAATTAACTTTTAAAAGTCTACTACAAGTCCAGTCTCACCAAGATACTTTTCGCTTTCGTAATTAATTTTGGAATTAATATCAAATACTTAACATGAGATTTCCTGAGATCTATGCCTTGCCGAAATATGTCCAACACTGCAGTTATTGATATGACATCTGATCAAAATATATATTGTCGGCCTTTTTCCAGTTTATGAGCCTAATACGATTGCATTGTATGCTCCCATCATATATCTATACAAATCCAACCGATATGTCCATCTTATACACGTCTATCTCTATCAAGTATTGTCAGGCAAAGACAAACATATTCAGACGATGGACCAGCAATTGATGCAGTTGCACAGCAAGTGAACTCAGGTCTAAGTCCACAGAACTTCATTCACATTGTGTTCAACTAGCAGATAGAAAGGGTATAAGGTGACGCTAGGCTAATAGATTTGCTTACGTACTCTAATGTATATGATTCTTCTACAGTTTAGAGTATGTTGGCTGGAAAGAGCACCACATGCGTGTTCATGGGCTAACACCAACATATGAAGCGCTAATGACGGTGCTTCTTGTGTAGTTCTTTTTTTTTTTTTTTTTTTGACATGTTTTGACAGATTAGAGAAAAACTTTATAATGGTTCAGATACAGCATCCATTGATTCAGCAGATGACGCAACGCAATTGAAATTGTCATATCAGGTAATATCGCCCAGGAAATCTCAGAACTTGTTGCTTAAGGTTTTTCAAAGTCGGCAACATTCAAGTTCTGATTTATGTTACTGGAAACAGTTGATGTTAACCAGCATTAGGGCGGAAAGATCCGGTGATTGGATATTGCATCTCGCGACGCAGGCAAGTATGCTGCCTTATTTCGTCAGCATAAAACATTCTAACTACGCAAGACAGTTACCTTTTGGAAATGCTCGTAGATATACTAGAAGACATGTAAAACATTGTTTTTTACAAGGCCAGTTTACGTATCGACACTGCGAAAATGGAACATTTATCGGTATCTGGAGCAACAAACCACTATTTGTGACTCTAAACGTGTATTTTTTCATGCAGTTCTTGACTGACCGGTTGCGACTCTGTTTGATCATGTTATAGGAAATAAAACAATTATCAAGGTGATGAAGGTAAATAGTGCTTCTAGCTTCAAAAATAGAGTAGCAATTAAAGATGACTCAGGCTATGACAGGACTTTTGAAACAGGTCTTTAGCAGCCATTTTCGTAAGACCCAAAGGGACATTGTGTAGTGTTTCACCATAGTTTAGATAAACTATGAATGAAGTTGTCGGATTAAAATGTATCTGTTTAGCAAAGCTTCCACCATGATGTGAAGGCAGTTTTAAGCTCCCTGTAAGACATGCATCGACTCAAGCAACACTAAGGATGAATGCCGATAATTCAAAACAAGCGCTTGAGTTCCTTGTTAGATATGGATGCGAAATGAGTGATAACGGATTGAAACATACGTATATTTTGGGAGAAATGGCATCATATCTTCTCGTAACACATCATGCATTTGCAGCTGTAAACGGTCATGTTCCACAGCATCATGCGTTTGCATAAGAAACAACATGTCATTCATGATAACCGCATTTTTTGGAAGAATTCGGATATATTGTTTTTGAAGCAGTCGGTCCGTCACTCTGTCAGCCCGTCCGTCACGACCTTGTGGACGGAACTACTCCTGAACGGTTCGAGATATTAAAAATCCGTCTTTACAGAATTTTTTATTAGGTCAAAAGGTTTTCATTTAAGATAAGACTGCTACTTTTATCTCTTGTTTATGATTTTTGCTTCCAAGAGATCCCCTGTTCAGTATTTATTGACATTCACAATAGCATTTATTTAGTTATTACTTACTGATCCTTATTGTTATTGTTATTACTTACTGATCATTTGGGATCATCAAGCACAATCTGTGTGGCTTTCAAGTAGAATATCGCTTAAACCAGTGTTAGGAGGCGTGAGAGGTGTTGCACTTTACATTACCTCTCATGAACAGAATCAATAAAACCGAGTCTGCTACTTGTATCTCTTGTTTGTGTTTGTTGCTTCCATCAGTAGTTATTGACCTTGATCGTCTAAGTTCACAACACATTTTTTTCTTCAAAAAAATACTTTTGGACGGAACTCTTCCAGACCATTCGAGGTAAAGAAATATAAAAAAGATCGGACAGGGAAAGTAGAAGCTGAAATGTTATGGGAAGCTTGTTAAAGATGAGGTTATCACTAAAGGTCTGAAATTTGATCTTCAACATCAAGATCAAGGTCAGGGGTTAGTGTTTTGCCTGAAAATGGCTTGTGCACGGAAATCCTTCTAGACCGTTCAAGGTAATAAGCTGAAACTGAGTATGAAGCGTGTTGAGGATGAGAGGATGTCAATGCAGTTCTGAAATTTGACCTTCACCATCAAGGTCAAGGTCTGGACTTGAGGTATAATTGAGATATCGAAAATACGGATGTTTTGTGATGGCTTCCATCGACTGGCTCTAGTTGAGCATTGTAAGTGTAAATCAGACGAACACTTTTGTAACAAAGCTAACTCAAGCCCAGTACAATGATGCTGTCGTTGTAGGAAAATATCAAGAAGAACTTAACATTGTCATGCATAGTGAAGTGGAAATGTAACTTAAGAACAAAACATAACACTCTAGCAATGCAAAAGATTAAAATCACAATGGAAGATGTAATATGTATTCCTGTATACTGTAAAAAGTTGTCATTGATGGAAACATATGGACAAAGATATAGTTCACACATCATAAGTATAAAAAGTGAACTTAACCTCAAAGGAAGGTATAAAAGTCGAACAGGAAATTCACAAATTTGAAACAAACAACAATTACAAGGATATATAGAACAAAAGTATACACTATACATATAAAAGGGTTGACACCTTGGTATCGCATTGGAACAGTTTAGGAAATGTGTATTACGCTTACTAGCGAATATATTCCTATGGTTCTTTAAAGAGCTCGAAAGATAGACTCCGATACTAGGACATCCCGGTTAACACTCCCATCCGAGGGACGAGGCTAGAGTCTTGCCTAAGGACACCGAAGTATCGCGTGGCACCAGTGAGTCTCAGACCCGTGATATCAGGATTCAAAGTTGAACGTGTTTATCCACTTGGTCACCACATTTGACAATACTGTGTTAAGTAGAAGTTAACGAAAGGAATGGATAACACATACACAAGCCATGGATATACGTGGAACTTCATTTAACAAAAAGACAAATAACAATGGTTGTTTTCTTGACAACCATGTTGAATATAATGAAGATATAGATTGCAGATGAGATAATAATTAAAAGTGCTTTTTATTTGGAATTAATAGAGGATAAGTGAGTATAAGGCAAATTAAAACACATCAACAAATGTCACACGTGTTGGTATATAAACGGTATACGCATAAAAAAGAAATTAATACAGAGTGTATGTATCAAATATGGATTATACTAAGTGTATGATACACAGATATATTTTAAGTGAAGCCTTAAACATGCTTATACAATCGAATTGTAACTAGTACTATATATTTATGTATCTCGTTTGCTTTAAAATAAAAATATGTTAATAAGTTTTTTCTTAAAGTGTTTGATTTTTCTTACAATACGTATTCAAAATCATACATATATTTGTGTGTGAGTTAAAACATTAAATAGTTGAATACACTGATATCCATCTTAAAGCTTAATGTAGACAATTCATAACGCATATAATAAAACATAGTTAAATTTAAACTTGTTAAACGCAAACAACAAATATTAAATTTAGAAACATAATAAATCTTCATAAAACTGATTTCCAGGTGTGTTTTGGTTTCACAAGGAACGTTTTCTTTAAATAATGTATTTTAAAACACATGTTAGATGCAGATTGTAATCAGTAAGGCTTAAAACTTCACTTGATATCAATCCACCAGTGGTTTACAATAAAAGCGAAGCTGCATATGTTTGATCATTTTTTAAATTTTATTATCTCCCTTTATGCATCCATTAATCGCGTCTGTTTCCAAAAATAAGTGACATATATGGAATATTTTTTTCTATTGAAAGTTGAACACAAAATACCTAACACATTTTTTGCAAAAGATTGCTTTAGAGTTTGTTCATTCATCTCTTTGGTGATTTATGTTTAAAACATTTTGTTTTGTTTTATGAGGGTCATGTATTTTAACCGTTGACTGCCAAAAATCGTACCACTTTGCGCAAGTAATTTCAACTGATCCTTGTTGGAGAGGGTTTACACTTCCAATGATATCATAGTTATCCATTTTCTAGGTGGTCCCAACAATTTTTAAAAAAAACGTCAATTGTCACTACAACATCATGTATACTTACTCCTGATATACAGATCGAAAACAGACCAAACATATCAAATTACCATAATATAAAGTATATTATTCTAGTATACTTGTTTTACTTATTGCACGAGCTAAGAGGCGTTATTGTTGTTGCTTTGCCATAAATCATTACTGAATTAATATAAAAGCTAGTAATATTATTAATTTTCTGCCTTGTAATAGATATCCATGAAACATTTTGTATTTTTTTTTCAAATCCATAGCCCTATATATGTTGATAATATATATCTATAACACTATTGGCAGAAGAGGGTGTATAATTTAAAATTATTAAAATTAAATTTTGGAAACAAAGACACAGTGTTTATTTCACCGGATTCATTTAAATTCATATGCTGAACGTTCTTAGCAATCTTTTAAAGACGGCTACATAATATTAGCGCCGTCAACTCTTCATTGATTCACGTAAAGACGCATGCTTCTAATTCAACAGCTAAACATTCACGGTGTATATAAAGATCTAAGACTATACACCTTTCTTCAATTTATCATACGTATACCCGATGAGGTGCTAAGATAATTGAACATAAATTTCAATCTTACTTCATGTATGCATTTCCTCCTCAACGCCGGTCGAATAGGCGAATACAACTTGCTTGGAGACGGCGGGGTTATGCACTTCTCATTTTTATAGTCAAATATCGTTGGTACTGCTGTTGATTTTAATCTGCATGGCCTTTTGTTCTCCAAAATCAAAGATAATGAAACCAAAAGATGGACTTCCCACGAAGTCAACTCAAAATGTTTGCTACAAACTCGTGCGTCTTTCGTAGGTTCCCACTTTCTCGACGAGTCGGGCGATTTTCTTCGGTAACGGCCACCCACACTTCAAATCTTAATATATCATTATCTCGATTAGGGAAACGAAAGAAAATTGTCCTTCTTTGTGCAAACTTTTTCACCCAGCAACAGCACGCGGTATTTTTAACAAGTACCATAAAACGTAATCCTACATAGACAATACTATACAACTCAATGCGACACCGCTAATCGTTTGGAACCAATGACGTCACAGGATCACGTGACATGTACCTGTTTTCAAAAAGGGCGAAACTCGAAGCGTGTGCGCTATGAGATAAAATTGGCTACTGTGAGAAAACGGGACAACCAATAAGTGTAAGATTTGAACAGATTGTATATTATATACGTATATTTCCGAATATATACTCAAAAGACACGCTATATTTCACTTTTAATGAAGAAATATATGTTCATAATTTAGCTTTTGAATACAAAACTTATCTGGTATTTCTTAATTGCAGACCGACTCGGTATTTAGCTTCACCCACTGAACCCTTATCCAAGGGGCAATCACGCCTTGGGCCCTATCTCACTCATGACTTCCATTCACGGGCCTTCATAGCTATGAGAATTTTTCCGAGTTTTCATTGTTATTAACAATCTGGCTAAGTTTGGTAAACATCGGATGAAAAATGAAGGCCCTATCGTGTTAACGATGCAAAAGTTAACGACCATGGACGCGAGGACGGACGAGGACGGACGGGACGAGGACGGACGAGGGACGGACGACGAACAACTCGCTATCCCATAAGTTCTGCTAACAATCTTTAAACGAATTATTAACACGACTAATTATTTTGAAACTTGATCAACATAATTGCCTTATAACACTTTCTCGGTGTTATGGAAATGTTCCATAACCTCAGTTAATATGGTCGCCTTTACTTACCGTAGAAAAATGTTTAAACGACTACTGACGAACCAATGACCCACTTTTTGTTTTGTTTTCTCGTAACAAATGGTTCATGGGGTTCAAATCCCAACGTGGCAGGCTTTATTTTTTGCAAACTTGTTTCATTAGTTATGTTAATCATTATTTTTGATTTGTATATTTTGCTCAAACTTGCATGGTCTCTTTAACAAGTAGCTTATGGGATGTCGAGATGTCCGTTGTCCGTCCTTTGTACCGTTGTCCGTGATATTTACCAAACTGCGCCATATTGTACATATCATTAAAAGGTCAGACAAGTATAAAAACCAGCTAGATCGGACTATTAACGTTATAGCAATTGATAAATGTTAACACCAAATACGTGACCCATCGTGAATCGAAACCGGCACCTCTAGATCGAGAGGGGAGTAGTACCAGTGCACCAATCTAGCACTGCAGCTCCTCTGCTATTTCACTTCTTTGAATGGTCCATAGTTTTACTTCGATTCTATGGAAGCTATAAGCAATCGAATATGTCTGGTTCAAGAACTCGTCTGAGAAATATTACTTATAACTATTGTGTATGTTTGGTAAAGATCAAAAGAACAAATGGAAGGGCTAGAGTGTTCACACCGTCGCAATATGGCAAAATGAATGCCCTATTGTGTTAAGTATGTTGGCTGGGCAAGTTTTGTCATCTTCAAGTCTAAGACTTTTATTAAAATCATTGCTTTATTTGACAACAGCATTGTTTCATTTTTTTTTTGCATTTTGGTAGATATAGATATAAGGTAGGGTTTAAGACGGTAACATATCAAATTTTGAGCAATCTTTTTTCATATTTTTTCCATCATTTGTGGTCATTTTTTGCTGTCAACAAAATAGTGGGTATGGGTAGCTCTGAGAAGAATGTATCCTTTTGCTATAAAAAAAATTATGCTTTTGTTTTTCAACTCGCTATCCCACAAGCCTTCGGTCAGTAGAGATAACTACAAGCTAGGGACCAAAACCCTAGGTTTTAGTACCCAATCTAGACACGCCGGACAAAAGCACCAATCTTTCCTCAAATGTGTGTTTTATTTTTCTCCATATTTTTAAAAGGGTCCCCAAGGCTCATGAATCCCTAATGGTATTTGTTTGGGTCAAACAGTTGGAAAATAACAAAAGCTGCTGATTTCTGGAATAATTCAATAAAAATATATTTTAACTGTTTATTCATTATTTTGTTTACCCATTTAAGTGTAATGATATATTCCTATGAAATAATCAATATATAAAGGGATAAATATGGGTCTTTTGGCAAAAAAATGGAAAAAGGTGTAAAAAACGCTAAAGGTAAGTATAAAAATCGAACAGGAAATGCAGCTTTCACAGAACACAGTAAACCCCAAAACACGCAAAAAGACAAACAAGAATGACAATAGTCATAATAAAGGCATATGACGTCACAAACAAAAAAAGGGTTGATAGTAGAGCTACCGCTTTGGAACGGTCAGTGGCAAAAAGGCCGCTGGGGGTTTAAACCAGGTTCTAGGGTGCACCAAACCACACTTACCCTACTGTCATCCCAATTAAACGGGACAGTGTAAATAAAGAACAAGGCAGCATTAATAGGCAATATAAGTAAAACACAAAGATGCTCGTGCATATATAAATACAAAAAAACAATAGCCTAGAAAGCAATGAAGGTACTCGATGACTTGGCAGAAGCCAGAGCAACAAGATAATAAACCATTGAGGGCACGACAAGACAAGACAAACATCAAACGTCACCGTCCTTTTGGGCTTTAGGTAGACGTCATCATAGAGTCCACAGCCTGTCCGGTCATCGTATAATTAAAGAGGAAAGCTTAGTGGCGAACTGTAAATGGGTCCACCACCAAGCATGCAGTACGCTGCAAAATGAAAGGGCCATAACCTCTTTTGATAAACCTTTTAACAAGTTTAACAAAGATAGTATGACAGTGATCATGACCAAGAATCTTACGCAGTTTGTAAATCACATCACCATAGAAGTCAGGTTGTGAAAGTCCTTGTCGCAGAAGAGTTCTTAAATTACTTTTATATTTGGAAAGAAGATCAGGGTTACGATAATAAAATTTTGCAAAGGTTTTACGAAGTTTATGGTAACGGTAGCCCTGATGGAGTAGCTTTTTAGTTAAACAAATATTACGAATATTAAAGTCCTCAACTCGAGTACAAGCTCTAGAAAAACGAATAAGTTGAGACACATAGACCCCATAAGAAGTTGCTCGGGGAACATCTGTTAATTTCTGAAATAGTTCAATAAAACATTATTTCTTTAGCATATTTTTTATTTTATTTTACCATATTAGGTATAATGATATTTTATACATTTCATTCTATTTTTAATAGGGTCCAAAAAGGTTCGTGAATCCCCAAATGTATTTCTTTTTTGGTCAAAATGTTGGAAAAAAATAACTAAAACTGCTGATTTCTGGAATAATTCAAAAAAAATATATTTTAAATGCTTATTCATTATTTTATATACCCATTTAAGTGTATTGATATATGTCAATGAAATATTAAATAAATGAAGGGATACATATGGGTATTTTGGCAAAAAATGGAAAAAAAGAGTAAAAATAAAGTACTAAAACTGCTGATTTATGGAATAGTTCAATAAAATATTTGCTTAACTTATCGCTTATTTTCGTTTACCATGTTAGGTATAATGATATTTTATACATTTCGTCTTGTTTTTAAAAGGGTCCCCAAAGGGATAGATATGGGTATTGTGCCAAAGAAAAAAGAAAAAAGAAGAACTATAACTGCTGATTTCTGCAATAATTCAATAAAAACATATCTATATTAGTTTCCGTTTTGACTGTGTTTTTGTTTTAATCCTTTTATAAGAAGGGAACATTAGATGCCCTCTTGGGTGCGGTCTTGCGATTAACATGACAGGTGTGGACTGTACATGTATGGGTGTGTGTATATTGAAACCTGCTGTGTCTATGTTCTGTAAAATATGTAGATGTGGTCTTACGTGTAACATGACAGGTATGACCTGAATCTGTGTAGGAATGGGTAAATTGAAGCACGCTTCTCTAGGTTCTTTACAATGGGTGGGTGCGTACTTACTTGTAATTTTATGTGTGTGAGCTACTTGAAGCCTTCTGATTCTATATGTTCGTCTGTACAATACGTGGGTATGGTCTTACGTGTAACATTACAGGTGTGGCCTGTATGTGTATGAGTGTGAGCCACTTGAAGCCTTCTGACTCTATATGTTCGTCTGTACAATATGTGGGTAACTATATATTTACATGTATAGTATGACCTTTATCGTTTTCAATGCAAGTAGCTTAAAGCCTTCTGACCCTATCTGGGTGTATACTTAAGTGTCACATGACAGGTATGGATTGTATCTATATGAGTGTTGGTGGCTTTAATTCCACTGTATCAATATTCTGTACAATATGTGGTGTAACGTGATAGGTATGGCCTGAATCTGTAATGTTACACGTATAATATTGGCTACTTGAAGACTTCTTAAGCTATGATCTGTACAATACATGAGTGTATACTTACGTGTAAATTGACATGTATGGCCTCTATGTGTATGAGTATTGGCTACTTAAAGTATCCTGTAACCTGACAGGACTGGCATGTATGGTCTGTATAGATGTATAAGTGTGGCTAACTTGAAGCCCACTATCTCAGTGTTGTGTCCACTATGAGGTTGTGATCTTACTTGTAACATGACAGGAAAGGCCTGTATCTGTATGTGTTGGCAACTTGAAGCCTTCTGTATCTACACGTATATTCTTTACACTATGTGGGTATATACTTTTAAAAGTGTAATATGACTAGAATGACATGTATCTGTATGAGTGTAGGCATGTTGAAACCCGCTTCCTCTTGGTTCTGTACAATATGTGAGTGTATACTTAAGTGTAACATAACATGTATGGTCTGTATCTGTATCTGAATGAGCCTAGAACCTTTTCATAACCCACTTAGTTGCCCCTACGACACGTATGAGACGCAGTGTTTTATTACGCAGTACCATAATAAATTAACATGGTTCCACGCATTGCTGTTTGATCTTCTCGAGTCATACACAGTTCATTTTATTTATAAAATGTGCTTCAAATTCGATAAAAATGGAAGATATAGCTATTTCCAAAGAATAAACTATGTCAACTTGGGCAACACGCAATTTTGTTGCTCTGTCGTCTGTGCTGTCTTAGTAAAATCTGCTCTGTTTACTAAGGCATCATATATTTTCGTACCACGACCCCTTCCGAAGCAGATACCTTTTCCAAATTATTAATATTATTATTGCCAACTTTAATTTCATAATTATACATAACATATATTTATTCTGTTGTTGTTGATAGCTATGCGCTCTTAGAATGCTAATTTCATCCATCTTAGGATGAAGTAAACAGACAATGGAGTGAATTATATTGGATATAAGATGTTTACGTGTTATTGTACGTTGGACGAGACTAACATAGCAATAATATTAACTTGTGCTAACCGACGGTGCTTTTATTTTTGTTTAAATAGTAGCTCATTTACACATACAAATAATTGATCTATCATACAAGGAATGTTATTTTCTTTTAAGGTAACGGTTTATCAGTACTCTGCTATGAATATAAACACGCTGACACGTGGAATTATGCAAGTCAAGCATGTAATGGTTTGAAAGACTTTCTTTGGAATGGAGTTGGTAATTATGATGTTAGACCGGGAACATTCTGGATAGATTTAATACGATATGATGATAATACATTGGAAAACGGAAAAGGTAAGTTAAACAGAAGTTTTAAATATATCTGATAAGAGTTTTGTTTTTGTTTTTTGTTTGTTTGGGGTCATCAATCCCCATTTTTGTTGCTTTAAAGTAGAATACCAATTAAGCCGGTGCTAGGTAGAGTGAAACGTTTTGACCTTTATATTACCTCTTGTGACCGATTCTGCAACTTTTTTTTTTTATTTGGGTTACTTGCTTGCAATTATATATTGACATTCACACTAGTGTTTTTAGAGCTGTTTGGCGGCTGTAAAATATCGCTCGACTACAAATCACTTGTGTTATTGCATACTGGTCCTTTGGGATCACCAAGCCAACTCTTTGCGGATTTTAAGTAGAATACCGCATAAGCCGGTGCTAGGTGATGTGAGAGGTGTTGCACCTTATATTACCTCTCATGAACAGATTCAATAAAACTGAGTCTGCTACTTTTATCCTCTGGTGTGTGTTTGTTGCTTCCAAGGGATACACTTTTTAGTATTTACTGACATTAATATTATCGTCTGTTTAGTGCTGTGGGTCGGCTGTAAAACGTCTACTACAAATTAGTATTGCTATTACTGGCCCTTTGGGATCATCAAAAGTAGGTATGCAAGTAAAACAAAAAATGTAGCATTCACAGAATACATTCAACAAAACACGCATTAAAATAAACAACAGTTTCAATGTTAATATGAAGCAAGGCATGTAAAATCACAAACACAAACATGCTGACAATAGGGCTATCACATTGGATCGGTTAGTGAAAGAATGCCACTAGGAGTTTGAACCAGGTTCTAGGGTGCTCCAGATCTCACTCTTACCATATTGTCATCCCCACAAAACTGGACAATGTAAATAAAATAATCCTCGCCAGGCTATATTCCGAAACAAAAATGGCAGCATTATTAGGCAATATAAGTATAACACACAACTGATAATGTACATATGTATGAAAACGCCTAGAAACCCATAATGTAAGTACCCAATGACTTGGTAGATGCCAGAGCAACAAGTGAACATGCCATTTAGGTACGGCAAGAAAATAAGTTAAGACAGACTTCAAACTCTTTCCTCCTTCGAGGACCTAGGCAGACGTCATCATAGGGTCCACAATCTGTCGGGTCATCGCACAATCAACAAGCGAAGCACAGTGGAGAACTGTAAATGGGTCAACGACTGAACATTCGGTGCTTAGGAAAATGATAGTGGCTTTCTAAAGCTTGTAGTCGAGTTAAAGGACTTTAACATTTGTAACCTTTGTTACTCCAGCAGGGCTACCGTTGCCATTAACGTCGCCTAGTCGTTTCAGAGAAGTTTTCCCCTATATTAGTCCATGTAAAACATGCGCATTCTCTACATATAAACTTTGGACTACAGAGGCGCGGCCATTGACCCCGAGGACTTTCTATAAAAAAAAAAGATAGTATGCTGTTTGGCGTTTTTTAATAAAGAAAAACTGCAGAAATATGTTCAGTAAATAGCCAATATAGTGTCCCCTCGATTTATCGCACATCACTTAAGGGCGGAAGTTACTGGCAAATTATCTTTTCAGTTTGGAATTAATTGATAGGACTGATCGTGGTGGATGGCGACGCTTGAATAAACACTTATCCTTCCTCAGGTTAGCTTTTGATGACACGATGTTCTTCTTGTCCTCCACCATGAAATAAACGTTACAAAGGACTACAAATAAAGTCTCATTACAAATAAATTATTAAACTTGCCTGTTGTTGATCTGTTTAGGTATTCCTCAGGGTGCAGACAGCGATTATCAGTGTGGATACGTTAATGTAACACGAGATGGTGAAAAAACATGGAATTATGACGGCTGCAGTAGTATCAAATCATTCGTCTGTTTTTGTAAGCATGTTTGTTCTTTATTATTTATTATGGTTTTTTTTAAATGTTTTTTTTTAGCGTTTTTGGTTATTCAATAGCTGGTGTTCAACTAAATATCAATAATAATGAGAGACAATATAGTTGTAATTTATTAAGCGGAAACACACACTCGTTAAGAAAAGAAAAATGTGGCAATTAAATTGTAAACAAAATATTCAATTTTCAATGCAAATTTTAAAGCCTTTACAAATATTAATAAAAAGAAGTATGTACTGAAATATATCAGAGTGGTTGCCTGACATGTACTATGTATATATACTTTTTAATTCTACTGCTCAAAGTCCAGGAGAGCGTATGGGATGCCTTGTTGTCGACGTCGACCTTCGTCGACTGTCGTTACTAGTCGTCGTCCTTTTGTTAACGTTTTGTTATTCTCTACTCTAGCACTTTCATTTTGCATTTGACATTTACCAAACTTTGTCAGGGATTTTCTTTTAATGAAAGCTCGGAAAAGTTAGAAAATCGGATACATCGGGTTAGTAACACTAGAGCTATGACCTTTGTTTTACAAAGAAACCCAGCTTATTCTTCTGTATTACATTGTAATACTTGTTGGAGTCGGGCTTGTTGGAGTGACTGTATTCTGTGAATGCTACTCTTCCTGTTGGACTTCTTATTTTGCCTTTTATATATAGTTGTTCTTTGTTTCTGTGTGTGTTTGTGGTTGACTGTCGTCCTTGAACGCTACTTTTCCTGTTCGATTTATATATATATATATTGATAATCTTTTCTTTGTTAACATTCTAGTACGTTAATTTTGTATGTGGTCTTTACCAAACTGAACCAGGGTCTAAATATCAATGAAAGCTAGTTCGAAACCGGCTAGATCGGTTAACAGCTCTTGAATTTTCGAAAACTGACCAATGTTATAGTTATTTTCTAATCTCTAGCTACTTCGTACTTCTTTTGATCTTTATCAAACTTGTCCAGAGTGTTTATATCAATAAAAACTTGAACAAGTTCAATAACTATCCAAATTTGATTGAACAGAAAGAACACAAGTACGGCCGTTGGTGGAATAAAAGACTATATTTTAATTTGTTAACATATAGGTCCTTCATTTGTTATCCGAACTTTACCAAACTTGCTTAGATGGTTAATATTAAAACAATCTCTTACACATGTGTGAATATCTGACACAGACCCATCCCTCTACCACATTTTTTTTTTAGATTTTATTGTATACATTTATCTTGATTATAGAAGGAACCGTGAATAAATTCAAAAACTAGTAAACTAGTCATGCCAGACATCTTAATATAACCCGGCTGGGATTTCCTTATTTACACTGTCCAGTTGTTTTTGGATGACAATAGGGTAAGAGTGAGGTTTCTTTGACCCTATAACCTGGTTTAATCCCCAACGGCCTTTTTTGCCACTGACCGTTCCAAGGCGATAGCCCTACTGTCAACCCTTGTATGTTTGAGGTGTCATATCTTGCCTTTTAGTCATCTTTGTAGTTGTTGCTTGGTTTTGTGCGTGTTTGTGGTTGACTTTTATATCTACATTTGATTATAGAAGGAAACGTGAATAAATTCAAAAACTAGTAAACTAGTCATGCCAGACATCTCGAGTTTAGAAGGAAACGTGAACACATTATAAAAAAACTATACATATTATACTAGAACCAGAAGAGTTATGACCCTTGTTATATTTCAAAATTCTACACTCTCTAGCTTCTTCCTTTTCAATCCGATCTTTATCAAACTTGTTTAAAATGTTAGTATTGATAAAAGCTCGGAAAAGTATGAAAACCAACCATATCTGACTCAAACCCATCCATCTACCCAGACACAGACCCTCTCAATTTTGTTTTAATGTTTCATTTTAAGAAACTACCTCGGTCCTAGAAGAAACAACGTGGACAAATTAAAAATAGCCATGTTGGACTACAGTTATCGCCCTTGAATAATTTTTTTAAAATGCCTTTCTTTGCTTTGTTAACACTCATATCCATTTAATCCTTCGTTTCACCTTTCGTTACCTAATGTCGTCATAGTGGTTATATCACTGACATCTTAAAGAAGTTTAATGACCAGCCACATAATAGAAACAGCAGGACAGTGGATCCCTTGGAAGCAACAAACACAAACAAGAGATGATATTTTGTGTTTTATGAACACTATAGGTCCTTCATTTTCATCTGAGTTTTACCAAACGTGTTAATAAGATTTATTAATAAAACCTTAGAAAAGTTTGAAAACCAGCCATATCTATAAAATGAGAAGAATGGTACTATAAAATTCACAGCACCCAAACGCAATGTCACCGTAGATCTGCACTGTCCACAAAAAAAGAGCAAATTAAATATAAAATGAAAAGGACGATACACAACCCAAAGAGTGGGGAAAACGTGTATGCAGGGAGAAATTTGCAAATCGCCGAAAACGATAAATACACAAAATATTGCAGCCTCGGTTTGACTGAGATTCTTCATGAACGATAGTGAAAACTGATTGCTAACGTTCATGCCCTCTAGCCCCGCATTGAGCAGAATTCAATATTTAAAATGTCAATAGTACGAAAGTTTGAGCCATCCCAGTGAACATGAACCCTTCAATGTGGTATGTTCATATCTTTCAGTGCATACTTGTTTTTATAAATGTTTGTAAAGGCTTTTAATGGAATTAAGCTAGGAGCTGAGGACAGGGGTAAGACAGGGTTACCAACTTGAGTGATCAGATAGCATAAGTAAGTATAAATAAAAGTACATCCCACCAAAAGAAAATCTCTTAACAATAAAGTCCACATCAGGAAACGATGCACGTATAGATTATTGTAAAAATATATATTAAAAAACCCACTTAGAAACACCTCAGGATGTATCTAGAGTTGTACTGAACAACCATAGCAGTTACCGCCAACGAAATAGAGAATATCATGTTAGTGCCTGATCCCATCCAGTTTATCAGGTGAGGCAGAGAAAAAAATGAAGCCCGAGCTATTCTATTTATCATGTTGATCGTTTTAAAATTATTTAATACATTTTTTTTTTCCATTTCCCCCCCATTTTTTCCGCTCAAATACACCCAGACGTCATCAAATATATCATGACGTCATCAAAGAAAGTGCACCTGACGGGATAGGAACGTAACTGCCGAGATAAGGTTTTATCTCAGGCACACTGTTTCTCTGCAGAATTATGCAGATCGGCATGATAAAATAGACATCACAGCACACCGTAGACCCGCACTGTACCACAAAACCACACTGAAACAACGGTGGACGCCGCCATCTTTATATGAGATAAAACCCATCTCTAACACCCACCCACCAATATGTTTTAGAGCATGGAAACTTTGTTCTGCAATCGATTTCCACCAACTTTGTCAGATGTTTACTGATGAAAGAAAAATCAGTAAAAAACCTTAATACATGGATGTAGAGATTTAAACCAATAGAGAGATAAGGCCTTCATTGGCCTCTTTTATTTTATTTTATAAGATTGATGTTTGGCACATGCCGTACAGAAGTTTCAATCGAAAACGAGCAATACATTACGTTTTTCTTCATATATACTACTTTACTACTATCATTACTACTAACACTACCCTTGAATGTAATCTACATTTTTAACCGGTATCAGCTTAAAGACAAACAGTTTTGATTGATGGATCTTAATTTTAATTTTAGGTATAAGCTCAGAGTATGTAGGCTCAGTGTATCCGTGCAAAGAAAACAATACCTGGTCATATGCGAAAAACGCCTGCGGTTTGCTTGGTGATGGAAGCAATATTAACAGTAATGGAATTTACTGGATAAATTCAGTGAGACATATTGTTCACAAAGAAATGTCAAGAACAGGTATTTAATAAAAACAAGTTTCTTCTTTATGTACTTCGGGACCTTGTTATTGCTTAATTATAGTTTATCTAAATAGCTATTTAGTCACTCCATCTCCAAGAACATGACTTTTGTATAATTATACTCCCAAGTATTGAGAATTGATTATTTATGTTTGAAAACTCCCATATCATATCATTTCTATTGTGTGTATATATATATATATATATAGATGGGGAAACAAACATTTATACAGTGCTACAGTTTATAAAAACCCAAGCGCTTTCGGCTTTACGCCTTCATCAGAGGTACACAAACACGAAAATAACAAATACGAAACCAAAAAAACACTAAAATACACGGCAGTTTAAATAAAACTATTTAAAACAACAACTTATCGTTTGGCAGTGTTGCAGAAACTGGTTACTTTGAATACTTGTAAATACATGTCTCCCGCAAACTATTTCTTATCTTCACTCGGTGCCAAAAACACAATCAAAAGTGTGTCACAAACTGCAAATCCGCAAACGTCATCTACTTAATGACGTGCTTGATTTGCAAAATACAGTATGTCGGTGAAAAAAGCAGGCGTTGAACCTCCGATTTAACCTCCATCGCTCCGACTGTAAATTACGTAGGTTTGCTAGGTCGCCAGCGGCCGAACACTTCAGTTCAGAAGGCCACACGTTCAACGACTTGTCTCTGACATGCATCGAACACAATCCAAATTGGACCGACGCAGAACGTAAATTGCGTGAAACGTACTGGATAAGACGCTTAAACACAAAACATCCAGTAGGAATCAACAAAGGGGACTAGATACATCTTACAGAATATATAAATGTAAACACACATACTCCGGTTTTTATTACTTCCCTTGATCCAATTTTCTCCATTTATTTATTATTTTAGCCTTATTCAATTAACTTTGGAGTTGTTTTTACTATATCCTGCAGTATCGATTCATTGTCTTAGGTATTCACTCACATACTCTCTCTTCATAACTAATCATAAATGTCAGCGTACAATTTTACTTTCATCCAACCAGCAATGTTCTATTATTAGTACTTTTGTTACTTCCCTTGATCAAAATATCTCCATTTATTTAATTTAATTTGTTTAGCCTTACTCATTGTTTTTATTAGCTTTGGAGTTGCTTTATACTTTATCCTGCAGTATCGATTTTAGATTTTAGGTTTTGAAGTAGGGTTTGTGTTATCTTTTTCACATTTTTACTCTCTCTTCATAACTAAATGTCAGGTTACAGTTTTACCCTCATCCAACCAGATATGTTCTTGTATTAGTATCACATTTGGCTCCAGAGTGTCTATTCAAAGTAACTAGTTTCTGCAACACTTCCAAACGATAAGTGTTTTTTTTAAAGAGTTTTATTTAAACTGCCGTGTGTTTTAGTGTTTTTTTGTTTCGTATTTGTTATTTTCGTGTTTGTGTAACCCTGATGAAGGCGTAAAGCCGAAATCGCTTGGGTTTTTATAAACTGTAGCACTGTATAAATGTTTTTTCCCCATCTATATATATATATATACTCAGTTGCAAAAGAAAGTTCACACTTTGAACATTTTACTTTACACCCCTATCCTCTTTATCAAGCGACAGTCCTTTATTCATTCAACCTATTGAAAAACAAATGACAACATGATATTGGCAATGGAATGATAAAAACCTTGGTACCAAACATGACATACTAATTTTGGAATTTATACAATTAATTCTAAAAAACAACAACTCAGTGTACACTTTCTTTCGCAATTGAGCTGTGCACACTTTCTTTTGCAACTCAGTATATATATTTATATATATATCCCTCGCCCAATAGCAGACGTCTTAGTCAACTTGGCCACCTAGTCAACCTAAAAAAATAGTATATCATATATATATATGCATATCATAGTATATCAGTAATATATACTACTACTACTACTACTACTACTACTACTACTACTACTACTACCAATATTAAATAATAATAATAATAATAATAATAATAATATAGGCTTTGAAAAGGAAGATGACGAAACCGGTAAGCAAATAACAAATATCCAATTAAAATAGCAATCATGCATCGAACCCCCATTTTTTATTTATGATATATAATCTCAACTATCTTTATATAAAGTGTGGTTAGTTCAATCCTTATTTGTGATCCAACTCATATGAACAATAATTGTATGCGTGTATTTGTGTATGTTAGTTGTGCCTCCAGGCGGATGTGTAATGATGTTGGGATGCAGTTTCATATACTCACTTGCCATATTTAGAAATAATATAATATATATATGTAATATACAACTGGACATATAGTGTATGTGTGAAATTAAGGAATGAAATGCGCTCTTTTGGTTTTCATTGGGGTATGAAAAATATTTGGGTGTTTAAAGTGTGTGGAGTCCTTCCTTCGGACTCCACGCGTACTTTAAACCGCCCAAATGTTTTTCATACCCCAATGAAAACCAAAAGAGCGCATTTCATGGACTACATACACTTTAAACCATCCAAATGTTTTTCATACCCCAATGAAAACCAAAAGAGCGCATTTCATTCCTTATATTTACATAAATATTTACCTTTAAAATGGCGTTGATTTCTTCTTTGTATACGCCAGATTTACTATTTATTTCGATTTTTTTTTTATTATACGGGGATTTTTATGGAGTAAAATGTAACAGCCGTTACGATCGGCAACATTTTAGACACACCCCTCATGCGCAATATTCTACTAAGTTATGCTCCGATCATCATCCAATGAAAACCGTTAAAGGGCATATCATGAGGTATTCCGAAGGTAATGGTATTCATTGAAAAATTAAATGCAGCGTGTCAAATAAGATTCATCGTAGCGAATGCAATAGCGATGTAAATATTATATTATGTAAACCTGTTACGAATAAAGTAATATTTTTAAACAAAAAATGGAACCGAAAAAGATAGTTGATCGATATGAATTTAACACTTTTAAAATAGATCTTACTGTCAAAGTAAAAACAACAAATTATCACATAACATGGCTTCTAGTAGACTAGTGTTTTTTTTAGTATTGCCATGACTTATTTCTCGTAATACACTAGTGTATTACAGATGCAAATCACGGTGTTTGTGTAAAACATTTAATCCCAATTGTTTGCCTTGTATATCATACGATACGTCCAGACACCTTAAATATTGATCATTATTTGAAATCTTACGTTATAAAATGCATGTTAGTAACATTAAGTTTAGTTTAAGGTGTCGCATTGTGTGTAGGGCGAACGCATTACAGCCGCGTAATGTAGCTGACGTCATGAAAACAACAAAACGACGTCATGATTTCTCTTACAAATTGCCACCGTACACAAGGTAAATTGACAACATTAAAGTGAAACTATCACGGCGTAGGTGTGTCATGTGATCAATATAATCTTACATTCGTGACTGTGTATTATTGACTTTAATAAACTCGTTCAATAAAAAGATAGGAGCCTCGCATCCTATTATGTATCCAATTCGTTTATTAAAATCAATACTACTCAGTCACCCATGTAAAGTCCTCTATGTCATAATTGGACTTTAAAACAACTTTATAATAAGTAAATTAATATCGAAGTGACTTTGTAACGATATTGGAAGTAACTAGTTATTTAGTTCGAATACTTCTTTTACGGGTGTTTTTAAACTACGACGATAAACATATTTATTAAAATCTGTGTTGGTGTCGTCTTTTATATTTAAACCGTGATTCTTGATGTCTTGGATCGCTTTTGACAACCCTCGTTATAAAAGGTTTGCGCATTTAAAAAATATAAGATATAACAAGAGGTCCAAGAGGGTCTGTATCGCTCTACTGGCTGTATGGAGTCTGTGGTCGAAGAATTCATTATTTTTTTATTTGTCCACGCTTTCTTCAATGACCAAGATAACTGCATAAAATAAGATATAAACTAGAGAAAATGCGATGGCCCATCGCATATAACCACACCCTTTTAATATGTGCATTTGCAGGAAACAAAACATGATTTGCCAATTTGTAGGAAAAAAATAGTTATGACAAAACACTTTGCCCTGCATTGAGCAAAATGGCAGTTGAACCCTTTTACATAGGAGAACAAAACCCATTCTATATGTTGTGCCTTGAGTTCCTAAATGACCATACTAAATTAGAAAAAATGCATTCACATTTGGACAAGATATGCATTTTTGTGATTTTTGACCAGTTTACCCCCAGGGGAGCCCATTTGGCGGAGCCAAAGTCCGTGTCATTATCGCGCATCTACACATACTACCATACATGAACTGAAAATCTCAAAGGGTATAGAAGGCGTTGGCGTCATTAGGCCGAAACTCTGTAATAGTAAATTGATGCAAGCTCTCTAAGTTGTATCCCGTAGAGGGTCCCCTTTATGCAGGAGAACGAACCTCGTTTTATATAAATTATGTTGTGTCCCGAGTTCCTAAATGACTACATCAAATTAGAATCAAATGCATTCAAATGTGGACATGATATATATTTGTGTTTTTTTACCTCTAGGGGGCCCAGCGGATGGAGCAAAAATACGAAAACTTATTGCTGATCTACACATCCTTAACTAAGAAATACACCACACATAATCTCAAGGGGTATAGACGGAGTAAGCTACAAAAGGTCGAAACTCCGTAATAATAAAGAGATATTTGGTTATCTTACACGATAAATATAAAAATATCACAGTCTCGGTTTGACTGAGACTGTTCATGAACGGTAGTGAAACAATGCTAGCTACCGTCCATGCCCTCTAACCCCGGGTTGAGCAGAACTCAATATTTAAAATCTTAATAGTACATACATTTGAGCCATCCCGAAGATGGCATATGTCGGTGAACATGAAACCTTCAATGTGGTATTTTCGTATCATTCCATGGCCAGCGGCGTATGGTCCCGGTTTCTAACAAAATACTTTACCCAAAAGCAGAAAACAATGGGTGAAATAACAAAATGTAATTTAGTTAGGAGCAGAGGTTATGAAGCCTGCGTATCATACACAAGTAACAGTCAATCAACTAAATTAAAATGCAGACAGCATATCCTAAGGATGATTAAACAATACGCAGAGCCTTTAAAGGCTGGAGTTGTGGAACCACCTATTCGAAATTCAAGTAAGAAAACAACGTATTTGAGAATGTTCCACCAATATACTGAAAGGAAAAAGAAACGCGACACGGGAATTTCCGCTATATATTGTATGTACAATATGCTGCTGTTAATCGAATGGTACATGGCTACGTAAGATCTTTCCTTTCGGAAAAAAGACTAAAACAACACGTAACACAGCAAATAGTACTCCTGCAACGTTTCATTATTGACAGATTACGCGTTTGGCTCAAGCATGTGAGCAAACTTAGGATGCAAAATTTTGCAAACTCTTTACGTTAAATACAGTACTGAACTGGCTCAATTTTTCAAAGAGGAACTTCAACATTTATGAATTTCTTGTTACAACGTGTAATGTGATTAAAACGTCTACAACATCACAGTTGTGTCCTTTAACTAACTGCGACTTTTCTTTTACAAAAATCTTGGGATTTCCTTGGAATATATATGGAATTAAGTGTGCAGTATATACAATATATAGCGGAAATTCCCGTGTCGCGTGTCTTCTCCTTTCAGTATATATACATATATCGGACTCAGCGATCTCCAAAGATCGGAATGAATAAAAATTCTGATTGCAAGCACGGGGAGATGTTTTACCGCCGCCACACTGCACAGGCAACGCTAAAATAATATGAAAGGAGAAATTTGGAAATCGCCGAACTCAATAAATATAAAAAGGTCTCGGTTTGGTTGAGACTGTTCATGAATGATAATGCAAAAGGATAGCTACCGTTCACGCCCTTTAGCACCGAGTTGAGCAGAGTTGCTCATTACAACTTAAGAAATTCAAATGATTACGTATCTATTCATACGAGAACGCAGATATTTAGTAATTCGTTCATTCCCTCGTGTATATCGTTAAGGAATACAATACTTGAACACATACGAAATGCAGACTCCCTTTCTGCTTTTAAAACTCGTATTACAAATCAATACTTTAATCCGCCCAAAATACATTTGTTCTATTTTTCTGGATGTCGTAGATGTCTGCATTTTATGCACGGATAATAAACCAATGCAGTAACCTGAAATATGATTTGTTTATAAACAAAATCAAAGAAAACGCAACATGTGAGAAGTGTTGGCATGAAAAGGAGGACGCTGAACATTATTTTATGCAATGTCCGTTTTATTTAAATGAACAACTTCGTCTTATTCATGCTACCCGTCCATTTCACCCGCATAGAGTTCATGTATTTTAATTTGGAAAAGATAGTTATACAGATAAAGATAATAGCACTATTTTGAATCATGTTCAACTATACATTATGTATGTAGTATCAATGGCGGACAGTGTGACACGTGTAATATCGATAGTGGAGATTTAAATTTGAAAAACTAGTATTTTAGTCGGTTAAAACTAAGTATTTTCTACAAAATGAGTGATATAAATGATGAGACCATACGATCGGTTAGTCAAATGTTAAATTTGGGTGTAGAAGACATGGAAAATGACGATTTTGGAATAACTGTGGAAAACCGGTTTGACGTGCTAAGCAAACAGCAGCGGGTGGTGTGTGGTGCAGAACAATGACGCGAACAGAGGTCGAAAAGAAAAAGAAACAATACAGGTAGCGTAGACATAGATACTTTTGAAAACATGAACACAGATGAGAAATTGACGGCATTATTTTCTACAATGGTACATGTGGAAAGCCCACAAGATCACATTTTAAACGTGACAATGAACATATGAAGAACCAACATGAGCTGATCGAGAGTACAGAGGCTCATATTGACGAAAATACGTTTAAAATAAAACAGTTAACAGACAGGATTATCGAGCTTGAAGCCAAATATCGTCAAACTAACATTATTATATATGGATATAATGAATGTTTAGATAGTGATAGTGTAACAATACAGGAAGCTCGTGAATTTATTTATAAATAATTTGACCTTGACCCCGAGGAGATGTATATTAAAAAGGCACATAGGCTAGGCAGGGTGGCAGATACCACAATCCCAGAATACAAGGTAGACCAAAACGCCCTATTCTCGTCTCGTTCAAGTATATATCCGAAATCGACAGCGTCATGAGGAATGCCAGACTTTTGAAAAATACGCCGTACTCTGTAGACAGAGACTACCCTCCAGAAATTGTGGCAGCCCGAAAAAAGCTATGGCCCGAGCTAAAGCGTCTCCGTAGAGTACATTACACCAATGTCAAAATGGTATACCCAGCAGCTATTATAATCAACGGTGCGATAAAACTGACGAATTTCCGTACTGGGATTCAATGGTAAAATCAGGGGCAATGTACAAACCGAATTATATTAGAAGGTCACCAATAGCCTGTCAAAATGGTTAAAAAATACTGGACTTTAGCAACAACAGGTACAACAACAGCAATCACATCAATAAGAGCCATCACAACAACAGGAGATATCACAACAACAGGAGTTATCACAACAAGAGCTATCACAACAACAGGAGCTATCACAACAACAGGAGCTATCACAACAAGAGGAGCTATCACAACAACAGAGGCTATCACAACAAGAGGAGCTATCCAACATGAGCTATCACAACAACAGGATCTATCACAACAACAGCAGCTATCACAACAACAGGAGCTATCACAACAAGAGGAGCTATCACAACAACAAAAGCTCTCACAACAACAGGAGGTATCACAACAACAGGAGCTATCACAACAAGAGCTATCACAACAACAGGAGCTATCACAACAACAGGAGCTATCACAACAACAGGAGCTATCACAACAAGAGCAATCACAACAACAGGAGCTATCACAACAACAGGAGCTATCACAACAACTAGAGCTATCACAACAACAGTAGCTATCACAACAACAGTAGCTATCACAACAACAGGAGCTATCACAACAACAGGAGCTATCACAACAACAGGAGCTATCACAACAACTAGAGCTATAACAACAACAGGAGCTATCACAACAACAGGAGCTATCACAACAACAGGAGCTATCACAACAACAGGAGTATCACAACAACAGGAGCTATCACAATAACAGGAGCTATCACAACAAGAGCTAACAACAACAACAGGAGCTATCACAACAAGAGCTATCACAAAAACAGGAGCTATCACAACAAGAGCTATCACAACAACAGGAGCTATCACAACAACAGGAGCTATCACAACAACAGGAGCTATCACAACAACAGGAGTATCACAACAACAGGAGCTATCACAATAACAGGAGCTATCACAACAAGAGCTATCACAACAACAGGAGCTATCACAACAAGAGCTATCACAACAACAGGAGCTATCACAACAACAGGGGCTATCACAACAAGAGCTATCACAACAACAGGAGATATCACAACAAGAGCTATCACAAAAACAGGAGCTATCACAAAACAGGAGATATCACAACAACACGAGCTATCACAACAACAGGAGCTATCACAACAACAAGAGTATCACAACAACAGGAGCTATCACAACAAGAGCTATCACAACAACAGGAGCTATCACAACAACAAGAGCTATCACAACAACAGAAGCTATCACAGCAACAGGAGCTATCACAACAACAGGAGCTATCACAACAACAAGAGCTATCACAACAACAGGAGCTATCACAATAACAGGAGTATCCCAACAACAGGTGCTATCACAACAAGAGCTATCACAACAACAGGAGATATCACAACAAGAGCTATCACAACAACAGTAGCTATCACAACAACAGTAGCTATCACAACAACAGGAGCTATCACAACAACAGGAGCTATCACAACAACAAGAGCTATCACAACAACAGGAGCTATCACAACAACAGGAGCTATCACAACAACAAGATCTATCACAACAACAGGAGCTATCACAACAACAAGATCTATCACAACACCAAGAGCTATCACAACAACAGGAGCTATCACAACAAAAGCTATCACAACAACAAGAGCTATCACGACAACAGGAGCTAGCACAACAACAGGAGTATCACAACAACAAGAGAAATCACAACAACAAGAGCTATCACAACAACAGGAGCTAGCACAACAACAGGAGTATCACAACAACAAGAGAAATCACAACAACATGAGCTATCACAACAACAGGAGCTATCACAACAACTGGAGCTATAACAACAACATGAGCTATCACAACAACAGGAGCTATCACAACAACAGGAGCTAGCACAACAACAGGTGTATAACAACAACAGGAACTATCACAACAACAGGAGCTATCACAACAACAGGAGCTATACCAACAACAGGAGCTAGCACAACAACAGGAGTATCACAACAATAGAGCTAGCACAACAACAGGAGTATCACAACAACAGGAGCTATCACAACAACAGGAGTATCACAACAGGAGTATCACAACAACAGGAGCTAGCACAACAAGAGAAGTATTACAGCACCAGAGCTAGCACAACAACATGAGTATCACAACAGGAGCTATCACAACAATAAGAGTTATCACAACAGAAGCTATCACAACAACTGGAGCTATCACAACAACAGGAGCTATCACAACAAGAGCAATCACAACAACAGGAGCTATCACAACAACAGGAGCTATCACAACAACTAGAGCTATAACAACAACAGGAGCTATCACAACAACAGGAGCAACAACAGGAGCTATCACAACAACAGGAGCTATCACAACAACAGGAGCTATCACAACAACTAGAGCTATAACAACAACAGGAGCTATCACAACAACAGGAGCTATCACAACAACAGGAGCTATCACAACAACAGGAGTATCAAAACAACAGGAGCTATCACAATAACAGGAGCTATCACAACAAGAGCTATCACAACAACAGGAGCTATCACAACAAGAGCTATCACAAAAACAGGAGCTATCACAACAAGAGCTATCACAACAACAGGAGTTATCACAACAACAGGAGCTATCACAACAACAGGAGCTATCACAACAACAGGAGTATCACAACAACAGGAGCTATCACAATAACAGGAGCTATCACAACAAGAGCTATCACAACAACAGGAGCTATCACAACAAGAGCTATCACAACAACTAGAGCTATCACAACAACAGGAGTATCACAACAACAGGAGCTATCACAACAACAGGGGCTATCACAACAAGAGCTATCACAACAACAGGAGCTATCACAACAAGAGCTATCACAAAAACAGGAGCTATCACAAAAACAGGAGATATCACAACAACACGAGCTATCACAACAACAGGAGCTATCACAACAACAAGAGTATCACAACAACAGGAGCTATCACAACAAGAGCTATCACAACAACAGGAGCTATCACAACAACAAGAGCTATCACAACAACAGAAGCTATCACAGCAACAGGAGCTATCACAACAACAGGAGCTATCACAACAACAAGAGCTATCACAACAACAGGAGCTATCACAATAACAGGAGTATCCCAACAACAGGTGCTATCACAACAAGAGCTATCACAACAACAGGAGATATCACAACAAGAGCTATCACAACAACAGGAGCTATCACAACAACAGGAGCTATCACAACAACAAGAGCTATAAGAACAACAGGAGCTATCACAACAACAGGAGCTATCACAACAACAAGATCTATCACAACAACAGGAGATATCACAACAACAAGAGCTATAAGAACAACAAGAGCTATCACAACAACAGTAGCTATCACAACAACAGTAGCTATCACAGCAACAGGAGCTATCACAACAACAGGAGCTATCACAACAACAAGAGCTATAAGAACAACAGGAGCTATCACAACAACAGGAGCTATCACAACAACAAGATCTATCACAACAACAGGAGCTATCACAACAACAAGATCTATCACAACAACAAGAGCTATCACAACAACAGGAGCTATCACAACAAAAGCTATCACAACAACAAGAGCTATCACAACAACAGGAGCTAGCACAACAACAGGAGTATCACAACAACAAGAGAAATCACAACAACAAGAGCTATCACAACAACAGGAGCTAGCAAAACAACAGGAGTATCACAACAACAAGAGAAATCACAACAACATGAGCTATCACAACAACAGGAGCTATCACAACAACTGGAGCTATAACAACAACAGGAGCTATCACAACAACAGGAGCTATCACAACAACAGGAGCTAGCACAACAACAGGTGTATAACAACAACAGGAACTATCACAACAACAGGAGCTATCACAACAACAGGAGCTATACCAACAACAGGAGCTAGCACAACAACAGGAGTATCACAACAATAGAGCTAGCACAACAACAGGAGTATCACAACAACAGGAGCTATCACAACAACAGGAGTATCACAACAGGAGTATCACAACAACAGGAGCTAGCACAACAAGAGAAGTATTACAGCACCAGAGCTAGCACAACAACATGAGTATCACAACAGGAGCTATCACAACAATAAGAGTTATCACAACAGAAGTTATCAAAACAACTGGAGCTATCACAACAACAGGCTATCTCAACAACAGGAGTATCACAGCAACAAGAGCTATAATAACAACAGGAGCTATCACAACAGGAGCTATCACCACAACAGGAGTATCACAACAGCAGGAGCTATCACAACAACAGGAGCTATAACAACAACAGGAGCTAGCACAACAAGAGGAGTATCACAACAACAGAGCTAGCACAACAACAGGAGTATCACAACAACAGGAGCTATCACAACAACAGGAGTATTACAACCGGAGTATCACAACAACAGGAGCTAGCACAACAACAGGAGTATTACAGCAACAGAGCTAGCACAACAACAGGAGTATCACAACAGCTCCTATCACAACAATAAGAGCTATCATAACAACAGGAGCTATCACAACAGGAGCTATCACAACAACAGGAGCTATATCAAATCAACAGGAGTATCACAACAAAAAGAGATATAACAACAACTGGAGCTATCACAACAACAGGAGCTATATCACAACAACAGGAGCTATATCACATCAACAGAAGTATCACAACAACAGGAGTATCACAACAAAAAGAGATATAACAACAACTGGAGCTATCACAACAACAGGAGCTATATCACAACAGCAGGAGCTATCACAACAACAGGAGCTATATCACATCAACATGAGTATCACAACAACAGGAGTATCACAACAAAAAGAGATATAACAACAACTGGAGCTATCACAACAACAGAAGTATCACAACAACATGAGTATCACAACAACAGGAGCTATATCACAACAACAGGAGTATCACAACAACAGGAGCTATATCACATCAACAGGAGTATCACAACAACAGGAGTATCACAACAAAAAGAGATATAACAACAACTGGAGCTATCACAACAACAGGAGTATCACAACAACAGGAGATATATCACAACAACAGGAGTATCACAGTAACAGGAGTATCACAACAACAGGAGCTATATCACAACGACAGGAGCTATCACAACAACAGGAGCTATCACAACAGGAGCTATCACAACAACAGGAGCTATTACAACATCAGGAGATATCACAACAACAGGAGTATCACAACAACAAGAGATATCACAACAACAGGAGCTACCACAACAGGAGCTATCACAACAACAGGAGTATCACAACAACAGGAGCTATCACAACAAGAGGAGCTATATCACAACAACAGGAGCTATCACAACAACAAGAGCTATCACAACAATATGAGATATCACTACAACAGGAGCTATCACGACTATTACGACAACAGGAGCTATCGAGACAACAGGAGTATCACAACAACAGGAGCTATATCACAACAACAGGAGTATCACAACAACAGGAACTATCACAACAACAGGAGCTATCACAACAACAAGAGCTATCACGACAACAGGAGCTATCACGACAACAGGAGTGTCACAACAACAGGAGCTATATCACAACAACAGGAGTATCACAACAACAGGAACTATCACAACAACAGGAGCTATCACAACAACAAGAGCTATCAGAACAACATGAGTATCACAACAACAGGAGTATCACAACAACATTAGCTATCACAATAACAGGAATATCACAACAACTGGAGCTATCACAACAAAGGAGCTATCACAACAGGAGTATCACAACAACAGGAGCTATCACAACAACAGCAGCAATCACAACAACAGCAGTATCACGACAACAGGAGCTATCACGACAACAGGAGCTATCACAACAACAGGAGATATCACAACAACAGGCGCTATCACAACAACAACAGCTATCACAACAACAGAAGTTTCACAACAACAGGAGCTATCTCAAGAAGAGGAGCTATCATAACAACAGAGCTATAACAACAACAGGCTATCTCAACAACAGGAGTATCACAGCAACAAGAGCTATCATAACAACAGGAGCTATCACAACAGGAGCTATCACCACAACAGGAGTATCACAACAGCAGGAGCTATCACAACAACAGGAGCTATAACAACAACAGGAGCTAGCACAACAAGAGGAGTATCACAACAACAGAGCTAGCACAACAACAGGAGTATCACAACAACAGGAGCTATCACAACAACAGGAGTATTACAACCGGAGTATCACAACAACAGGAGCTAGCACAACAACAGGAGTATTACAGCAACAGAGCTAGCACAACAACAGGAGTATCACAACAGCTCCTATCACAACAATAAGAGCTATCATAACAACAGGAGCTATCACAACAGGAGCTATCACAACAACAGGAGCTGTATCAAATCAACAGGAGTATCACAACAAAAAGAGATATAACAACAACTGGAGCTATCACAACAACAGGAGCTATATCACAACAACAGGAGCTATATCACATCAACAGAAGTATCACAACAACAGGAGTATCACAACAAAAAGAGATATCACAACAACTGGAGCTATCACAACAACAGGAGCTATATCACAACAGCAGGAGCTATCACAACAACAGGAGCTATATCACATCAACATGAGTATCACAACAACAGGAGTATCACAACAAAAAGAGATATAACAACAACTGGAGCTATCACAACAACAGAAGTATCACAACAACATGAGTATCACAACAACAGGAGCTATATCACAACAACAGGAGTATCACAACAATAGGAGCTATATCACATCAACAGGAGTATCACAACAACAGGAGTATCACAACAAAAAGAGATATAACAACAACTGGAGCTATCACAACAACAGGAGTATCACAACAACAGGAGATATATCACAACAACAGGAGTATCACAGTAACAGGAGTATCACAACAACAGGAGCTATATCACAACGACAGGAGCTATCACAACAACAGGAGCTATCACAACAGGAGCTATCACAACAACAGGAGCTATTACAACATCAGGAGATATCACAACAACAGGAGTATCACAACAACAAGAGATATCACAACAACAGGAGCTACCACAACAGGAGCTATCACAACAACAGGAGTATCACAACAACAGGAGCTATCACAACAAGAGGAGCTATATCACAACAACAGGAGCTATCACAACAACAAGAGCTATCACAACAATATGAGATATCACTACAACAGGAGCTATCACGACTATTACGACAACAGGAGCTATCGAGACAACAGGAGTATCACAACAACAGGAGCTATATCACAACAACAGGAGTATCACAACAACAGGAACTATCACAACAACAGGAGCTATCACAACAACAAGAGCTATCACGACAACAGGAGCTATCACGACAACAGGAGTGTCACAACAACAGGAGCTATATCACAACAACAGGAGTATCACAACAACAGGAACTATCACAACAACAGGAGCTATCACAACAACAAGAGCTATCAGAACAACATGAGTATCACAACAACAGGAGTATCACAACAACATTAGCTATCACAATAACAGGAATATCACAACACCTGGAGCTATCACAACAAAGGAGCTATCACAACAGGAGTATCACAACAACAGGAGCTATCACAACAACAGCAGCAATCACAACAACAGCAGTATCACGACAACAGGAGCTATCACGACAACAGGAGCTATCACAACAACAGGAGATATCACAACAACAGGCGCTATCACAACAACAACAGCTATCACAACAACAGAAGTATCACAACAACAGGAGCTATCTCAAGAAGAGGAGCTATCATAACAACAGAGCTATAACAACAACAGAAGCTATCAGGAGTATCACAACAACAGGAGCTATCACAACAACAGGAGCAATCACGACAACAGGAGCTATATCACAACAACAGAAGATATCACAACAACAGCAGTATCATAGCAAAAGGAGCATCACAACAACAGTAGCTATCACAACAGGAGATATCACAACAACAGGAGTATCACAACAGCAGGAGCTATCACAACAACAGGAGCTATAACAACAACAGGAGCTAGCACAACAACAGGAGTATCACAACAATAGAGCTAGCACAACAACAGGAGTATCACAACAACAGGAGCTATCACAACAACAGGAGTATTACAACAGGAGTATCACAACAACAGGAGCTAACACAACAACACGAGTATCACAGCAACAGAGCTAGCACAACAACAGGAGTATCTCAACAGGAGCTATCACAACAATAAGAGCTATCACAACAGGAGCTATCACAACAACTGGCTATCTCAACAACAGGAGTATCACAGCAACAAGAGCTATAATAACAACAGGAGCTATCACAACAGGAGCTATCACAACAACAGGAGCTATATCATATCAACAGGAGTATCACAACAAAAAGAGATATAACAACAACTGGAGCTATCACAACAACAGGAGTATCACAACAAAAAGAGATATAACAACAACTGGAGCTATCACAACAACAGAAGTATCACAACAACAGGAGTATCACAACAACAGGAGCTATATCACAACAACAGGAGTATCACAACAACAGGAGCTATATCACATCAACAGGAGTATTACAACAACATGAGTATCACAACAAAAAAATATATAACAACAACTGGAGCTATCACAACAACAGGAGTATCACAACAACAGGAGTATCACAGCAACAAGAGCTATAATAACAACAGCAGCTATCACAACAGGAGCTATCACAACAACAGGAGTATCACAACAAAAAGAGATATAACAACAACTGGAGCTATCACAACAACAGGAGTATCACAACAAAAAGAGATATAACAACAACTGGAGCTATCACAACAACAGAAGTATCACAACAACAGGAGTATCACAACAACAGGAGCTATATCACAACAACAGGAGTATCACAACAACAGGAGCTATATCACATCAACAGGAGTATCACAGCAACAGGAGTATCACAAAACAGGAGCTATATCACAACGACAGGAGCTATCACAACAACAGGAGCTATCACAACAGGAGCTATCACAACAACAGGAGCTATTACAACATCAGGAGATATCACAACAGCAGGAGTATCACAACAACAAGAGATATCACAACAACATGAGCTACCACAACAGGAGCTATCACAACAACAGGAGTATCACAACAACAGGAGCTATCACAACAAGAGGAGCTATATCACAACAACAGGAGCTATCACAACAACAAGAGCTATCACAACAACATGAGCTCTCACAACTATCACGACAACAGAAGCTATCACGACAACAGGAGTATCACAACAACAGGAGCTATATCACAACAACAGAAATATCACAACAACAGGAACTATCACAACAACAGGAGCTATCACAACAACAAGAGCTATCACAACAACATGAGCGATCACTACAACAGGAGCTATCACGACAACAGGAGCTATCACGACAACAGGAGTATCACAACAACAGAATCTATATCACAACAACAGGAGTATTACAACAACAGGAACTATCACTACAACAGGAGCTGTCTCAAGAAGAGGAGCTATCATAACAACAGGAGTATCACAACAATAGAAGCTATCAGGAGTATCACAACAACAGGAGCTATCACAACAACAGGAGCAATCACGACAACAGGAGCTATATTACAAAACAGGAGCTATCACAACAACAGGAGTATCACAACAGCAGGAGCTATCACAACAACATTAGCTATCACAATAACAGGAATATCACAACAACTGGAGTATCACAACAACAGGAGCTATCACAACAAGAGGAGCTATATCACAAATACAGGCGCTATCACAACAACAGGCGATATCACAACAACATCAGCTATCACAACAACAGAAGTATCACAACAACAGGAGCTATCACAACAACAGGAGCTGTCTCAAGAAGAGGAGCTATCATAACAACAGGAGTATCACAACAATAGAAGCTATCAGGAGTATCACAACAACAGGAGCTATCACAACAACAGGAGCAATCACGACAACAGGAGCTATATTACAAAACAGGAGCTATCACAACAACAGCAGTATCATAACAAAAGGAATATCACAACAACAGTAGCTATCACATCAACAGGATTATCACAACAACAGAAGCTAACACAACAACAGGAGCTATCACAACAACAAGAGCTATCACAACAACAGGAGTATCACAACAACAGGTGCTATATCACAACAACAGGAGGTATCACAACAACAGGAGCTATATCACAACAACAAGAGCTATCACAACAGGAGCTACCACAACAACAAGAGATATCACAACAACAGGAGTATCACAACAACAGGAGCTATCACGACAATAGGAGCTATCACAACAGGAGCTATCACAACAACTGGAGCTATCACAACAACTGGAGCTATCACAACAACAGGAGTATCACAACAGGAGTATCACAACAACAGGAGCTAGCACAACAAGAGAAGTATTACAGCACCAGAGCTAGCACAACAACATGAGTATCACAACAGGAGCTATCACAACAATAAGAGTTATCACAACAGAAGCTATCACAACAACTGGAGCTATCACAACAACAGGCTATCTTAACAACAGGAGTATCACAGCAACAAGAGCTATCATAACAACAGGAGCTATCACAACAGGAGCTATCACAACAACAGGAGTATCACAACAGCAGGAGCTATCACAACAACAGGAGCTATAACAACAACAGGAGCTAGCACAACAAGAGGAGTATCACAACAACAGAGCTAGCACAACAACAGGAGTATCACAACAACAGGAGCTATCACAACAACAGGAGTATTACAACCGGAGTATCACAACAACAGGAGCTAGCACAACAACAGGAGTATTACAGCAACAGAGCTAGCACAACAACAGGAGTATCACAACAGCTCCTATCACAACAATAAGAGCTATCATAACAACAGGAGCTATCACAACAGGAGCTATCACAACAACAGGAGCTATATCAAATCAACAGGAGTATCACAACAAAAAGAGATATAACAACAACTGGAGCTATCACAACAACAGGAGCTATATCACAACAACAGGAGCTATATCACATCAACAGAAGTATCACAACAACAGGAGTATCACAACAAAAAGAGATATAACAACAACTGGAGCTATCACAACAACAGGAGCTATATCACAACAGCAGGAGCTATCACAACAACAGGAGCTATATCATATCAACATGAGTATCACAACAACAGGAGTATCACAACAAAAAGAGATATAACAACAACTGGAGCTATCACAACAACAGAAGTATCACAACAACATGAGTATCACAACAACAGGAGCTATATCACAACAACAGGAGTATCACAACAACAGGAGCTATATCACATCAACAGGAGTATCACAACAACAGGAGTATCACAACTAAAAGAGATATAACAACAACTGGAGCTATCACAACAACAGGAGTATCACAACAACAGGAGATATATCACAACAACAGGAGTATCACAGTAACAGGAGTATCACAACAACAGGAGCTATATCACAACGACAGGAGCTATCACAACAACAGGAGCTATCACAACAGGAGCTATCACAACAATAGGAGCTATTACAACATCAGGAGATATCACAACAACAGGAGTATCACAACAACAAGAGATATCACAACAACAGGAGCTACCACAACAGGAGCTATCACAACAACAGGAGTATCACAACAACAGGAGCTATCACAACAAGAGGAGCTATATCACAACAACAGGAGCTATCACAACAACAAGAGCTATCACAACAATATGAGATATCACTACAACAGGAGCTATCACGACTATCACGACAACAGGAGCTATCGAGACAACAGGAGTATCACAACAACAGGAGCTATATCACAACAACAGGAGTATCACAACAACAGGAACTATCACAACAACAGGAGCTATCACAACAACAAGAGCTATCACGACAACAGGAGCTATCACGACAACAGGAGTGTCACAACAACAGGAGCTATATCACAACAACAGGAGTATCACAACAACAGGAACTATCACAACAACAGGAGCTATCACAACAACAAGAGCTATCAGAACAACATGAGTATCACAACAACAGGAGTATCACAACAACAGGAGCTATCACAACAACATTAGCTATCACAATAACAGGAATATCACAACAACTGGAGCTATCACAACAAAGGAGCTATCACAACAGGAGTATCACAACAACAGGAGCTATCACAACAACAGCAGCAATCACAACAACAGCAGTATCACGACAACAGGAGCTATCACGACAACAGGAGCTATCACAACAACAGGAGATATCACAACAACAGGCGCTATCACAACAACAACAGCTATCACAACAACAGAAGTTTCACAACAACAGGAGCTATCTCAAGAAGAGGAGCTATCATAACAACAGAGCTATAACAACAACAGAAGCTATCAGGAGTATCACAACAACAGGAGCTATCACAACAACAGGAGCAATCACGACAACAGGAGCTATATCACAACAACAGAAGATATCACAACAACAGCAGTATCATAGCAAAAGGAGCATCACAACAACATTAGCTATCACAACAGGAGATATCACAACAACAGGAGTATCACAACAGCAAGAGCTATCACAACAACAGGAGCTATAACAACAACAGGAGCTAGCACAACAACAGGAGTATCACAACAATAGAGCTAGCACAACAACAGGAGTATCACAACAACAGGAGCTATCACAACAACAGGAGTATTACAACAGGAGTATCACAACAACAGGAGCTAACACAACAACACGAGTATCACAGCAACAGAGCTAGCACAACAACAGGAGTATCTCAACAGGAGCTATCACAACAATAAGAGCTATCACAACAGGAGCTATCACAACAACTGGCTATCTCAACAACAGGAGTATCACAGCAACAAGAGCTATAATAACAACAGGAGCTATCACAACAGGAGCTATCACAACAACAGGAGCTATATCATATCAACAGGAGTATCACAACAAAAAGAGATATAACAACAACTGGAGCTATCACAACAACAGGAGTATCACAACAAAAAGAGATATAACAACAACTGGAGCTATCACAACAACAGAAGTATCACAACAACAGGAGTATCACAACAACAGGAGCTATATCACAACAACAGGAGTATCACAACAACAGGAGCTATATCACATCAACAGGAGTATTACAACAACATGAGTATCACAACAAAAAATATATAACAACAACTTGAGCTATCACAACAACAGGAGTATCACAACAACAGGAGTATCAGAGCAACAAGAGCTATAATAACAACTGGAGCTATCACAACATCAGGTGTATCACAACAAAAAGAGATATAACAACAACTGGAGCTATCACAACAACAGAAGTATCACAACAACAGGAGTATCACAACAACAGGAGCTTTATCACAACAACAGGAGTATCACAACAACAGGAGCTATATCACATCAACAGGAGTATTACAACAACAGGAGTATCACAACAACAACAAAAAAAAAACTGGAGCTATCACAACAACAGGAGTATCACAACAACAGGAGTATCACAACAACAGGAGCTATATCACAACAACAGGAGTATCACAGCAACAGGAGTATCACAAAACAGGAGCTATCACAACAACAGGAGCTATCACAACAGGAGCTATCACAACAACAGGAGCTATTACAACATCAGGAGATATCACAACAGCAGGAGTATCACAACAACAAGAGATATCACAACAACATGAGCTACCACAACAGGAGCTATCACAACAACAGGAGTATCACAACAACAGGAGCTATCACAACAAGAGGAGCTATATCACAACAACAGGAGCTATCACAACAACAAGAGCTATCACAACAACATGAGCTCTCACAACTATCACGACAACAGAAGCTATCACGACAACAGGAGTATCACAACAACAGGAGCTATATCACAACAACAGAAGTATCACAACAACAGGAACTATCACAACAACAGGAGCTATCACAACAACAAGAGCTATCAAAACAACATGAGCGATCACTACAACAGGAGCTATCACGACAACAGGAGCTATCACGACAACAGGAGTATCACAACAACAGGAGCTATATCACAACAACAGGAGTATTACAACAACAGGAACTATCACTACAACAGGAGCTATCACAACAACAAGAGCTATCAGAACAACAGGAGTATCACAACAACAGGAGTATCACAACAGCAGGAGCTATCACAACAACATTAGCTATCACAATAACAGGAATATCACAACAACTGGAGTATCACAACAACAGGAGCTATCACAACAAGAGGAGCTATATCACAAATACAGGCGCTATCACAACAACGGGCGATATCACAACAACATCAGCTATCACAACAACAGAAGTATCACAACAACAGGAGCTATCACAACAACAGGAGCTATCTCAAGAAGAGGAGCTATCATAACAACAGGAGTATCACAACAATAGAAGCTATCAGGAGTATCACAACAACAGGAGCTATCACAACAACAGGAGCAATCACGACAACAGGAGCTATATTACAAAACAGGAGCTATCACAACAACAGCAGTATCATAACAAAAGGAATATCACAACAACAGTAGCTATCACATCAACAGGATTATCACAACAACAGAAGCTAACACAACAACAGGAGCTATCACAACAACAAGAGCTATCACAACAACAGGAGTATCACAACAACAGGTGCTATATCACAACAACAGGAGGTATCACAACAACAGGAGCTATATCACAACAACAAGAGCTATCACAACAGGAGCTACCACAACAACAAGAGATATCACAACAACAGGAGTATCACAACAACAGGAGCTATCACGACAATAGGAGCTATCACAACAGGAGCTATCACAACAACTGGAGCTATCACAACAACTGGAGCTATCACAACAGGAGCTATCACAACAACTGGAGCTATCACAACAACAGGAGCTATCACAACAATAGGAGCTATCACAACAACAAGAGCTATCACAACAACAGGAGTATCACAACAACAGGAGCTATCACAACAACAGGAGCTATCACACAACAGGAGCTATATAACAACAACAAGAGCTATCAGAACACAACAACAAGAGCTATCACAACAACAGGAGTATCAAATGACTTCATGTTGAATTAAATGGTCTGTCATTAAATGGTTTGTAAATATCCACATTTTGACGGTTATAGCTTCCCATAGGAACGCTCCATTACCGTCGGTGCTAAGCAACAGGGTATGGTAGGGCCTATTGTAACCGAGGACGATCAATAAGCGTAAAATAGACGAAGCGATCACAGGTTAAGTCAAAACCAAATCAGACAATCGACAGCGCCAATGTCACGATATCGGGTCAAGCTGGGGTTATTAAATAGGACGTTCGACCGGAAAGTTTCTCACGAATATACGCTTTGCACTTTTGAACATTCAGGGCTTAAAATCAAAACGACAAAATAAATTAGATATACCTGAGTTGAAATTATTTGTTTAAAAATAATGATGTTATTTGTTTGACCGAGACGGGGTAGTGATGAAATTGATTTTAGCGTAGATGGATTTTCACATTATGAACTTAACAGAACAGAAATGAAAAAAGTACCTCTAGATGTTCAAGGGTTATTATATATGTAAGGGACATATATGCAAACGACAATCATACATTTGTTCTTAAATATAATGGTTCGCATGTCTGTGGATTAAATTAGATGGAAAAATATTTAACTTTGACCATGACCTATACGTGTGTGTTTGTTATATTGTACCTGAAAGTTCGAGTATAAATGCTTTTGTTGATTCAAACGTTTATGATGTTTTCTTTGAAAATATGATTTATATTAAAAAATGAACAAATGATAACTGTAATTTCATGTATGTAGGTGATTTTAATGCAAGAATTGGAAATCAGTGTGATTTTGTTTCTGCTTAAAATATTTCTCATTGATACAGAATTACCACGAAAATCTGTTGATAAAATAGTAAATTCTAATGTTGACTATTTTTTAGATTTTTTAAAACAATCTGGCTTAAGAATAGCCAATGGAAGAGTGTGTGGAGACTTAGGTTCTTTTACTTATGTGGGAAGTACAGGCAGCAGTTTAGTTGATTATTGTATTGTAAATCCTGATGTATTATGTCAGTTTTCATCCTTTTATGTCCATGAGCCAAACATTCTGTCTGTCTTACTGAGTTTTCATTAGAATGTGATAATGCATTTTTAGCTTCAAATACAGAAAACAGTAAAAATATACCATGGGTAGATGAAAATGTTTGCAAAGGCTTCTATAAATGGAACAATGACAAAAAATATCAATATAAAAGTAAATTGTCATCAGAAGATTTTCGTGAATCAATGTTAACCTTGACACACGAGTTAAATAATGTTGAATCATGCAATGATATCGATACATCAATAATTGATGGTATATGTAAACCGTTATTTGAGAGAGATAACTTTGTGAACGATGAACGGCCAAAGGGAGATAACTTTACTTCTGATTTTGATTGTAGGAACAAGCGTAAAGTATTTTATCATGTTTTAAATATATTTTGTAAAGATCGATCGACGGATAATCAATTAAATACGATTTAAGCGCGCTCGGAGTACCAAAAGGAGGTGAGACAATTTAATTACCGACAAGGAATGAAAATGACCAATCGATTATTAAATGCTAAATATAAAAATGTAAAACATTATTGGACATTTTTGAAAGATTCTGTTTCGTTAAATAAGCCAAAAAAACTATCGACTGACACGTTTGAAGAGTATTTCAAAGCAATAAATAATCCTAGCGACCCATTTTTTCAAGCTGATGAAGATATAATTTATTTTAATGATCCATTTTTTAACTCCGAAATACAAATCATGTTTGACGAACTTAATGTTCCTATTACTCAATCCGAAATTAGGACAAACGTTAAACAGCTAGGTCAAGGTCGATCTGGAGGCCCTGACAGGGTATTAAATGTATTCTTTATACACGGTATAGATACACTTGTTTCATATTTAGAAAACTTGATTAATAAAGTAATGGATAATGGGTACTTTCCGGACGTATTGAATGATGGTTATATAATACCAATACATAAACAAGGTAAACTAGACGACGTAAACAATTTCAGAGGAATAACTTTACTTAGTACATTAGGAAATATTGTTTACACGCATTTTAAATACCAGCTTAACCAGTTGGGCAGATGAATATTATATATATATTGAATCTCAAGCTGGGTTTAGAGCTAATATGGGTACTACTACTGATAATATATTTGTTTTACACGGACTAATTAATCATATACTTATTAATGGACATAAATTGCGCTTTTGTAGATTTTTCAAAAGCTTTCGACTATGTGGTAAGAGATGTTATTTGGTGTAAATTAATTAAATTAGGTGTCGGGGAAAAATGTTAAATATTGTAAAATTAATGTATAAAAATGTTAGATCAAAAGTTAAATTTGAAAATAAAGTAAGTGATAGTTTTGAGTGCTATTTGGGGGGTCCGCCAGGGGGAATCTTTATCACCTTTTCTTTTTTCTATGTATTTAAACGATCTATAGGACGAATATTTCTTAAAAGGTGCTGAAGGGATTGATATGTTGAAAGCTTATCTGGAGCACTGCATATATACTCAAAATATTGTGTAGGAGTAAATATAGATAGATATGTAGAGTAATACATCACAACTCCTTTCGTGCTAGGTATGTTGAAACTGTTTATTTTACTTTACGCCGATGACATTATTATATTTGCAAATTAAACCGGAGATATGCAGTCATTTTTAGATATTTTAAGTAGCTATTGTAATATGTGGAAATTAAAGGTAAACACAAGCAAAACAAAAATAATGGTCTCCCGAAAGGCGGCATTTTACCAAGAAATTTAGAATTCTCTTTAAATGGATTGAGTTAAGAAATTGTAAATAAATGTTCATAACTCGGAATAGTGTTTACTACAGGTGGATCTTTCAGCGAGGCGGAAATCACACTATCCGGTCAAGCGCAAAAAGCAATATTTAAGTTGAAAACATAACTGTTATGCATACATTATAATTGTTTGATATATTAATAACTCCAATATTAAATTATGGAAGCGAAGTCTGTTCATACAAGCAAATCAGATAGAAATAGTACAGCTACAGTTTTGCAAATACCTTCTTTGTGTTAAACGATCAACTCAAAATGACTTTATTCATGAGGAATTAGGTCGAGTTAACTACAGGACACGTCGCATTTTTATTGCTATCAAATATTGGTTAAGATTTTACAGTCAAGTGACAGAAAATATAATTTTATTGCTTATAACATGATGTTAAACGATTTAAATGTTTTTCCTCATAAAACAAATTTGGTTGCACTTATAAGAAATGAATTGTTTCAACTGGGGTTTAATGATGTATGGTATGCACAGGAAGTTGGTTTCTTCAAGTGTTGAAGCAACGTTTAAATGCTACTCAAGTTTATGAAAAACTGGAATGAACGTCTACACACCTCGAGCAAAGAAAACTTTTTCCCAACCTTTTCAGATGTTAAATTTCAACCTTATTTAAATATTGTAAATGTACGAAAATTTAGAATAGCTTTAACAAAATTGTCTCATCACATCGTCTCGAAATTGAAGCAGGGCGCTGGACTAAACCAACTAAAACTATAAGACAGAATAGAAAATGTAATACCTGTGATTTAAATGAAGATGAAATCCATTTGTTATTAGAATGCACGTTATATCAAGACGTTAGAAAACATTATTTTAAATCGTATTTTCTGAATCACAGTAATATGCACACAACAGAATTGTTTAAAACAGACAATAATCGTGATATTAAAACGCTTATAAAGCCTTTAAATTCAGAAATTATGTAGTACTCAGAAGATTGTTGTAGTTTTAAATATATATATGGACATACATATAATATTACATTTATACTTTCCTGTCCAATGCTATAAATTAAATTAAATAGGATAAATTACTGTTATGTTTGAGTGATATTCTGGACTATTATTATGTTAGTTGAAAAGTGTAAAACATGTATAGTTACACTGATTTCCGCCATTGAACATTTAAAATATATATGTTAACATACAATTTGCTATTTAAACATTTTGCTCATGGATCATTGCGACTTACTGGAAAATATTAAAATGATTGTAAGGTTTATGTGGGGTTGACCTCGACCCCACCATACCTAGTACGAGGTGAATAAAGAATCTTCTTCTTCATTAAAGATACTAAACGATTTGATAAGACTAGAGATTATATACACTATTATGACAACCGCTCGGGGCCGGACCCTAGCACCACAACATCATCACTCATTCCTTCTTGTTTAATCTTTCCTGGAACTTTATTCTATTAACTCCTCTCCTTTTTTCTTCTTTTGTTCACCGAAAAATGTATCTGAATATTTTATGTTAATTATATTGCCATTTTTTGAACTGTTAATTACAATATTGTTGGGACAGGCCTTTATTAATGTTGGAAGAACTTGTGGCCCAACCCTTTTGCTTGTATATAGAAGAAAAGCAATACAATAAGTTTAAAGTAGCAGAACGCCATATTTAACATGTCACTAGTACGAAAATTTGAGCCACCCCGAATATCGTATGCATATGACGGTGAACATGAAAACTTCAATGTTATCCGAGCTTTCATTGAGATTAACAATCTGGTAAAGTTTGATAAAAATCGGATGAAAAACGAAAGCCTATCATCTTATTGAGACAAAAGTTAACGGACGACGACGGACGACGACGAACGACGGACGACGGACAACTCGATATCCCATAAATCAATAATAAATGTTGGTCTGTGTGTGTTTCTTTGGAAACATTGTTTTCTAATGGTTCAACGCGCAGCATACCTCGAATAAACGTTCTGAGAGAAAAATCAATAAGCTAATGTGAAATTCTGCTACGTTTAATATTTTATATTATATATTATGTAACATGCTTCAAATTGTACTTCCTTTGTGTTATGGTTATGTACATCTTCCATAGTTCGCTTGAACTTTAAATGTGTCGTTTTAAAGTTAGTGTTCCGGGTGATATTCGATCATGTGGGATTTACACTGGTGGCAGCAGCACATTGGCTTACCAGTCCTGTGGTTTAAAGTTCCAGTCACTCTGTAAATTTAGTAAGTTGAACTTCTATTTACATATGTTGGAACTCTTTCGTTTTAATCAATGTATTTTGCATGCACACTTAATGTATATAAAAATCATCTAAAGGGAAATAACATGCATGATATTTTAAATTTGAACGTAAAGTACATATTGTACAGAACATGAATGAATTGCTTTAGTTTATTATAACGTTTACTTAAAAAGTTTAGGTATATCAATAATGTTGTTTTTACAATGATACCAACAACATAAACCAACCGCAAATGGCTAGACATTTGATAATTGCTTGCTTACTGTTTGACTTTTTTTTATCTACTATTTAGTATAATGTTTTTCAAAATGAAAGGTATTTGAAAAATGTTTTAATTCAGAATTATCATTTTAATGTACATTGTCAATACTTTTGACTGAACAATTTTGTTGACAAAACAGACTGATCTTCAGCAGACTGATGTTAAGTCTACTGGTCGTCAACACCGCTCGAGGTATTACCTTCAAATCCATGGTGCTGCAATGGGTCGCCTATGGTGTGTAATTTATATATGGAACACATTGAGTTGTTAGCGCTAACCACGGCTACTCAACCCCTAGGATGGTGGTACCGATATGTAGATGACACAGACATAAAGCAGAAGGTAGAACGAGTTACTGAATTTACAGATCACACCAACAACATTGATCCCGATATTAAAGGAAGACGATGGCAAATTAGCATTTTTGGACATATTCACTGTCAAAAACTCCGACTGCACGTTGAAAATTACCGTCTAACGGAAACCGACACACAGCAAACAATACCTTGATTTTGACTCACACCATCAAATAGACCAGAAACTTGGGGTCATTAGAACTTTACACCAGAGAGCCAAAGTCGTAACTTCTGACCTTATGGATTTAAAACACGAATTTGATCATGTCAGTGATGCTCTCAAGAGGTGTCATTATCCAGAGTTGGCAATTAAGAAGATAACTAACAGATTTAACGCTAGTCATAGTGAAGAAACCTTTAAGTCTAAGCCAGTAGCCGGGAAAGCAAACTCTAAAGGCAGTAATGTCTTACCCTAAGTGAAAGCGACCCTGAGTGACTACAGCGCATTTTCAGCAGCACAAGATCAAGTGTGAGGGACAATGTGATAGTCAGTGCCATCAGGACTATATTGATGAAATGGAAAAAACATTGAAGACTAGATTTATGGAACATATAAGACCAATTTTTTTCATGTACGTCTGAGTTATCACGTCATATTCACAATGTCAGCACTGGTCCTCTTGTGTCTATGGACTCCGTGAGAAGCATGGACCGAGAACCCGCTTGGTTTGAGCGCGAGGTTAAGGAATCCGTGTATATCCGGGCGCTCAAACTGACCCCGAACAAGGACGGGGCCGTTACAACCTGCCGCACATCTGGGACAGGATGTTAACATCGCTCATTAATCCGTTGAGCTGTGTTGACGACAAGTAGACTTAACATCAGTCTGCTGAAGAAGTCCTAGGTATACTGAAAGGAAAAAGAAACGCGACACGGGAATTTCCGCTGTATATTGTATATAATGCACACTTAATTTCATATATATTTCAAGGAAATCCCAAGATGTTTTGTAAAACAAAAAGTTGCAGTAAGTTAGAGAAAGGACACAACTGTGACGTTGTAGACGTTTTAATCGCAGTACACGTTGTAACAAGAACTTCATAAATGTTGAAGTAGCTCTTTGAAAAATTGAGCCAGTTCAGTGCTGTATTTAACGTATAGAGTTGCAAAATGTTGCATCCTAAGTTTGCTCACATTCTTGAGCGAAAGGCGTACTCTATCAGTAATGAAACTTTGAAGGAATACTATTTGCTGTGTTACGTGTTGTTTTAGTCTTTTTTCCGAAAGGAAAGATCTTACGTAGCCCTGTACCATTCGACTAACAGCAGCATATTGTACATACAATATATAGCGGAAATTCCCGTGTCGCGTTTCTTTTTCTTTTCAGTATACTAAGACGAAAGCTCCAGCTTAGCTTTCTAATTTATTGTGCATGTGTTTGAAAAGTTAAAATTATCATCAAATAAGTTATGTGTTATGTTAATTAAACCAAATTTAATCGGAACAAGTGAGCTTCGTTGTTATATTGTGGTTTATTTCAGGCACATTTTAGTTCATTTATTATAAAACGTTTAACCTAAAATGACAAAAAGTTTTGGACTGAGTCTGTAAATTGAGCATGTAAGTATGATGGAGGTGATGCAAAATGGCGTCCAAAACATCAACGAGTCGTTTAACTATCTCAAATTGTGTTCAATGGCGACTGATAAGAGGAGCCCCTAAACATGAATTGCAAACAGAAACTAACTGAAATAACGCTATGAAACAAAATGTTACTATTTAACTTCAAATGACTTGATTTGCGACCACCGTTCCAATGTTTTGATATGTGACGGGGTTATGCATTTATTTATTAGTCGCAATGTTTAGGATTGTTGGCAAGTTCGTTGGAAAGCAATATTAAATTACAAATAAATGTAAACAAATAATTTGATTGAAGACAAGTACAACGTAATATAACATTTAGATGGTCAAACTATCGTTATAAACATGATACAATGATACATTGCTTCAAATTTCTCTTCCAATTGTTTCTGTCTCAACATTGGAAAAACACTGAGACAGAGTAAGACGGAAATAGTTAGTTGTCATATTGAATCGACAGATACATTATTGCTATTTTGTGAGTTTGTGAATTGAAGGTATCGGGCACGAAAAACAAATATTCCAAATGTTACACTACCAGATAGGAGCCTGGTCTACGGAGAATTGACATGTCAAAACCTAAGATTCATATGTCCAAACTTAACACATAAAACACATACAAAATACAACGTTTTTTTTATGTAAAATGTCATATTTATTTCAGGCTCTGACATGGGTATGACACCTCATTTTACAAAGGATTGCTTTAACTTCTCAGGTAAAACAACATTAGCCTATGTATGGTAAAACATGCTTTTAAGCTTGACCAATCAACTAATAGATACTTATTAGTAGAATATATAGTTTATAATACTTATTAGTAGAATATATAATTTATAATAATTTCTAAACTAGAACGATCACTGCTAATATTAGTTTTGGTGAAACTAGTGTTTTATTATAAAATCAAAAATAAAAGATATTTATGAATACCATTTTCATTGAAAAAGATGTTGCGATGGTATTACGTCTTGCACGAGAAAAAGGACATACATTTTGTTTAGTTATATGTTGTTTACTATATATACCGTTTTCAGTAATTTTAGTTTTAGAAAGTTTATTGAAAGATATTAAGGGCTATTACTAGTTATAGCCATAGTTATTGAGAGGGAACAAATGTTTCGTAATCTAGATTTGACGGTGGCATTATCAAAATTCATTTTGATCGCTGCCATATGGCCGTCAGCGAATCATTCAATTCAGTGAAATCAAATTTAATGACAATTAGCAATGTTATAATTAGTAAATTTCAATGTAATACTGACCATTGTTCCCCAAAAGAAATAACGTTCAGGTGATTAAATGAAGAAACAGTTTACATTAGCATTAGAGTTTTGAAAACACAATTTATTAAAGCCCTTTGAGGCTTCACTAAGGGTATACAGCTGTTGGGCTATGCCCGCTTTTGTTTGAGCCTTTTGGGGCTTCATCTCTTGTTTAAGCCTATTGGGGCTTCTTTAAGGGTATCAGGCTTATGGGCCATGCCCTCCTTTGTTATACATGTTTAGGGTTGCCATTTAATATGTATGTGTTGCCGGCAGCCCGCTATTTGGAGCCGCACCCAATATTTGCCATTATGACCTTATCGTTTGTTGACACATTTACAAGTCGCCACAATGCTTTCCTCTTTGATTGTGCGATGACCCGGCAGATTGACGACCCTATGCTGACGTCTATCTTATCCAGAAATAGATGTTTACGTTAAACGTTTGCTTTCAATTGTGTCTTGTCGTGCTTTATTTTGTTGCTCTGGCTTCTGTCAAGTCATTAAGTAATTGCTTTTTTATATTTATATATACATGATCATATTTGTGTTCTACTTATATTGTCAATTAATGATGCCTAGTTTGTTAGAGGATATAGCCTAGTGGGAAATTATTTATTTACACTGTCTGGTTTTATTGGGATGACACTAGGGTAGGAGTGCGGTTTGGAGCACCCCAGAACCTGGTTTAACCCCACCCATGGAGGCCCTTTTGTCACTGACCATTTCAAGGTGATACCGCTCTTGTCAACCCTTTTAGGTTTGTGGTGTTGCACACATTGCTTCTAGTTTTCATTGTAATTGTTGTTTGTTGTGATGGTGTGTTTTTGGTTGACTGCTGTGTTCTGTGAATGCTACATTTCCTTTTCGATATTTATATCTATAACGTTTGCCAAATTGTACTTTTATAGCTTTATTATAATTCATCAATGTGCATACGAATTATAAATACTTTATATCGCATGTGTTTCTTTAAAAGATTCAATACTGCATACAACTAAAGCAAACTACACATCAACTTGGATCTCGGTAAACCACACATTTCCACGCACAGCACACAACAGCGGTAACATAAGAACAACATCGTCAACTTCAAGTCAACACTCATCGAATAATAACATTGCAACAACTAGAACTGAACCAAGCTTGGACCCCACAATGGGTATGAGAAATGACCAAGGACGTGAGCAAAAACAAACATCCAAAGGTATTTAAGTAACGGTTTTCATTAATTAATTGTATAAAACTCGCAAACCAATGCAAACTATTTTCACAACGGAACTGTGATCAAGTCTTTAAAATATTTCATTGTGTGCATGCTGATTATTGCGAACAAGACTTTTGCCACTGACCGTTCCAATGCGGTAGCCCTATTATCAACCCTTTTGTGTTTGTGATGTCTTATTTGGCCTTTTATTCATTTTTAAATGTGTTCTTTGTTTCCATGTGTGTTTGCGGTTGACTGTCGTCCTTAAATGCTCCTTTTTCAGTTCGAGTTTTATATCTATATTTTAATATTTCTTTCTTTACACAACATAATTGTGGTCAAGACTTTAAAAATATTTCATAGTATGCATGCTTATTATTGCGAACAATACTTAATATTTCTTTATGTATATGTTGATTATTGTTTGCATTGTGTGTAAATAAGTTACATATGTTTAACTGGTATACGTATTAGTCAAACAAATTAGTTAAATAAATTATTCAATTATCTAGTAACACATAACTCAACAACAATAGCCCTTTGCCATCTGGATTGCTCAAAATTAAGTAACAATTATACCTATGATTTCCCACGACATAATGCTACATGTCTTACTAAACAGATGGCAGGACTTGAGTTCCAAAAGAAACTATAAATTATGTTTTGCAATAATAACAGTAATTTAACCTGATTAGCAAGTTTGCACGACTATTTGCTATACATACTGTCGGTAAAATTGAAAGGTTGACTTACGATTTTGCCACAATAAATAGTTGCTATTATAGCATCGTGCTCTGCTATATAATTTTTCTTTTTTGTCTAAACTTGTCAAAGTTTTTGTTATTATTTTTATGATAACAAGAGCATCAAGAATTGCAGGGCAATCCATAGTCACCCACCGGCCCAGACAAACATTTTCCAGACATTTTCTATGTTGGAGGTCAAAGATCAAGGTCAAGGTCACAATGACCTTATTTTGGTACGCGACACACCGCTATCCCAAGATGTATCCACATACCAAGTTTGGTGTCTCTAAGTGTTATAGTAATGAAAATACGGTCCGGACAAGCGTTTGCCATGACAGAGGTCAAAGTTCAAGGTCACAATGACCTTATTGTGGTACGTGACACACCGCTATCCCAAGATGTATTCACATACCAAGTTTGGTATCTCTAAGTGTTATAGTATTGAACATACGGTCCGGACAAGCAGTTTCTATGACAGAGATCACAGGTCAAGGTCACAATGACCTTATTTTGGTACGCGACACATCGCTATTCCAAGATGTATTCACATACCAAGAAATATAAAAAGATCGGACAGGGAAAGTAGCATTCAAGGAGGACAGTCAACCACAAAACACAGAAACAAACACGCAAACAGACAAACAAGAAGGCAAAAGTAATAATAAATGCAAAGGACATCATAAACACAAAAGGGTTGACAATAGGGCTACCGCCTTGGAACGGTCAGTGGCAAAGTAGGCCACTGGGGGTTTAAACCGGTTCTAGGGTGCACCAAACCTCACACTTACCCTACTGTCATCCCATTAAAACAAGACAGTGTAAATAAAGAAATCCCCGCCATGATCTAATCTCTAACCAACAAGGCAGCGTCAATAGGCAATATAAGTAAAACACAAATATGCTCGTGTAAATATAATACAAAAAAACAATAGCCTAGAAAGCCACAATGAAGGTACTCAATGACTTGGCAGAAGCCAGAGCAGTAAGAGAATAAACCATTAAGGGCACGACAAGAAAGATCATGGACAAACATCAAACGCCACCGTCCCAATGGGCTTTAGGTAGGCGTCATCATAGGGTCCACAACCTGTCCGGTCATCGTACAATTAAAGAGGAACGCACAGTGGCGAGTTTGGTATCTCTAAGTGTTAATGTATTGAAAATATGGTCCGGACAAGCACTATCTATACAGAGGTCACATGTCAAGGTCAAGGTCACAGTTACCTTATTTTGCTACGCAACACACCGCTATCCCAAAAGAAATATAAAAAGATCGGACAGGGAAAGTAGCATTCAAGGAGGACAGTCAACCACAAAACACAGAAACAAACATGGAAACAGACAAACAAGAAGGCAAAAGTAATAATAAAAGTAAACGACATCACAAACACAAAAGGGTTGACAATAGGGCTACCGCCTTGGAACGGTCAGTGGCAAAGTAGGCCACTAGGGGTTTAAACCGGTTCTAGGGTGCACCAAACCTCACACTTACCCTACTTCATCCCATTAAAACAGGACAGTGTAAATAAAGGAATCCCCGCCATGATCTAATCTCTAACCAACAAGGCAGCATCAATAGGCAATATAAGTAAAACACAAATACGCTCGTGTAAATATAATACAAAAAAACAATAGCCTAGAAAGCCACAATGAAGGTACTCAATGTTTTTTTGCATTATATTTACACGAGCATATTTGTGTTTTACTTTTATTGCCTATTGATGCTGCCTTGTTGGTTAGAGATTAGATCATGGCGGGGATTTCTTTATAGATGTATCTGCATCCCAAGTTTGATATCTCTAAGTGTTATAGTATTGAAAATACGGTCCGCACAAGCATTTTCTTTGACAGAGGTCACAGGTCAAGGTCACAATGACCCCATTTTGGTACGCAACACACCGCTATCCCAAGATGCATTCACACACCAAGTAGGGTGGTATCTCTTAGGTGTTATAGTATTGAAAATACGGTCCGGACAAGCATTTTCTATGACAGAGGTCGCAGATCAAGGTCAAGGTCATAGTGACCTTAAATGGGTATATGCAACACACCGCTATCCCAAGATGTATCCACATAACAAGTTAAGTATCTCTAAGTGTTATAGTATTGAAAATACGCTCCGGACAAGCGTTTCCTCTGACAGAGGTCACAGGTCAAGGTCATATTCACAGTGACCTTATTTTGGTACGCGACACACCGCTATCCCAAGCTGTATTCAAATACCAAGTTTGGTATCTCTAACTGTTATAGTATTGAACATACGGTCCGGACAAGCATTTTCTATAACAGAGGTCACAGGTCAAGGTCAAGGTCACAATGACCTTATTTTGGTACGCGACACACCGCTATCCCAAGATGTATTCAAATACCAAGTTTGGTATCTCTAAGTGTTATAGTATTGAAAATACGCTCCGGACAAGCGTTTCCTCTGACAGAGGTCACAGGTCAAGGTCATATTCACAGTGACCTTATTTTGGTACGCGACACACCGCTATCCCAAGATGTATTCAAATACCAAGTTTGGTATCTCTAAGTGTTATAGTATTAAAAATACGCTCCGGACAAGCGTTTCCTCTGACAGAGGTCACAGGTCAAGGTCATATTCACAGTGACCTTATTTTGGTACGCGACACACCACTATCCCAAGATGTATCCACATACCACGTTTGGTATCTCAAAGTCTTATAGTATTGAAAATATGGCCCGGACAATCATTTTCGGAACATTTTCTATGACACAGGTCACAGGTCAAGGTCAAGGTCATTGTGACCTTATTTTGGTATGCGACACACCGCTATCCCAAGATGCATTCAAATGTTAAGTTTGGTATCACTAAGTGTTATAGTATTGAAAAAAACGATCCGGACAAGCATTTTCTATGACAGAGGTCACAGGTCAAGGTCAGGTTCACAATGACCTTATTTTGGTATGCGACACACCGTTATCCCAAGATGTATTCATATACCAAGTTTGGTATCTCTAAGTGTTATAGTATTGAAAAAACTGTCCGGACAAGCATTTTCTATGACAGAGGTCACAGGTCAAGGTCAAGGTCACAATGACCTTATTTTTATACGCGACACACCGCTATCCAAAGATGTATTCAAATATTAAGTTTGGTATCTCTAAGTGTTATAGTATAGAAAATACGGTCAGGACAAGCATTTTCTATGACCAGAGGTCACGGGTCAAGGTCACAATGATCTTATTTTGCCAACTAATGCTGCCTTGTTGGTTAGATAATAGTTCATGGCGGGGATTTCTTTATTTCACTGTCCCGTTTTATTGGGTTGACGGTAGGGTAAGTTTGAGGTTTGGTGCACCCTAGAACCTGGTTTAAACCCCCAGCGCCTTTTTTGCGATGTCTTATTTGGCATTTTATTTATTTTTAAATTTGTTGTTTGTTTCTGAGTATGTTTGTGGTTGACCGTCGTCTTTGAATGCTGCTTTTCCTGTTCGATTTTTATATCTATATTTAGAAAACTTAGATCAGCGATATTCGACAATGAATTAGGTAAAGAAGTGGTTTAAATGACAGGAACAATGCATTAAGTCATTTGGCGATGCATATTTGTTTTATATCTAGAGTTTTAAAAAAAAGATCGAAGGCAGGGTTGAGGTGGATATTATGTTTTTAATTGTATTTGTATTTGCAAGAGTGTTCAGAAAATACTTGCCATCGATGCATAACTCATTTAGTAAATTAATTTCATAATTGCTACATGTATACAAACTTTAGCACAAAACACATTTTCATTTCCTTATTCAGACTGATTAAGGAATAAGGAAAATAACTGTTCTATCGTCTTTTTCTTCATTCGCAGCGAGTAAGTAAATAAGGTTGTGCTCGATTTTTATCAGTTTTCTTTTTATCTTTCTAAGAATGTCATACTCGTAAATGCTATATGTATATGTACACGAACTTTAGCACGCAAAACAGTTTCATTTCCAGTTTGATTGAATAAGGAATAAGGAAAATAAATATTTTATTTCCTTATTCCTTATTCGCGGCGAATAGGGAAATAAGAGTAAACTCTTTGTAATTACATTGTTCTCATTCTAGGGATCATAAGTGTAACTAGTCTAGATTTATAACTGCATGTATCATGCGCGTGTACCAGCTATTGCTTGAAATAAACCATGTCTAGTACATTACTATTTCTGGTAGATTTTGTATACTAAAACTACGTATAAAAACATATTTTTTTCCATATAATATAATTATATAACACATCCGTTTAAGTATAACTCACAATAGTTCATGTTTTTTTAACTGAATAAGGAATAAGGAAATAAGGATAGTATTTCCTTTATACTTATTCGGATAAGGAATAAGGAAAAGAAAAAGGAAACAACTTTACGCGCATTAATTATATGCAATATCAGCGTAGATTTTTAAATTACCATTAATTCATGCATTTTTTAAAATATATCTTTTATATTGATTGTTTAAATAAAGCTCATAAACTGTTAATTTAAAACTTGTCTGTTATTGCTTGTTTTTAGATGTTCCTCAGAGACAAGACAAATAGTATACGTTAATGTAACACGTGATGGAAGATTATGGGGCTATGACGCCTGTTCTATTATCAAAGCATACGTCTGTTTATACTATAAGTACATGTTACGTATTTTAGAGCTTTAGTGCTTGTTCATTGTTTATTCATTCGATGAACATACTCAACTTGCTTTTTAAAGAAGAAGCATATGTTTGTTTTTTATGGCGGATCTAGGTGTCCGACTGAAACATTGAGAAATAATCATATTTCCTATTCTAAAGGCACACAACATTTTGACTGAGCCTAAAACTGAGTAGAACTACAAGGAAATTCATTTTGCACAGTATGTGCTATCCTAGGTTACACACTGGGGGTTAATTTAAGCATTTTAATCCTGATTTCATTTGTTCAAAGCTCTGTTAGCTTAACGCTCGATTAACGGGAAAGTTTCAAATTTCATTTTCTTATGAAATTTATTTCGTAAAACCGAAATTATTTTATTGTTTAGTTATATCGTTATATGAGGCTATCACATGCAAAATCTTAAATTGAATTAAATTGATTAGCGTAACAGGGTATTGAACAACTGGGCATAGCTGGTAAGTTAACATGTTACATTAAAGGAGTATTGAACAACTGGGCCCAGCTGGTGAGTTAAAATGTTAGCTTAACAGAGTATTGAACAACTGGACCCAGTTGGTGAATTAAAATGTTAGCTTAACAGGGTATTGAACAACTGGGCCCAGCTGGTGAATTAAAATGTTAGCTTAACAGCGTATTGAACAACTGGGCCCAGCTGGTGAATTAAAATGTTAGCTTAACAGGGTATTGAACAACTGGGCCCAGCTGGTGAATTAAAATGTTAGCTTAACAGGGTATTGAACAACTGGGCTGGTGAATTAAAATGTTAGCTTAACAGGGTATTGAACAACTGGGCCCAGCTGATGAATTAAAATGTTAGCTTAACAGAGTATTGAACAACTGGGCCCAGCTGGTGAATTAAAATGTTAGCTTAACAGGGTATTTACCAACTGGGCCCAGCTGATGAATTAAAATGTTAGCTTAACAGGGTATTGAACAACTGGGCCCAGCTGGTGAATTAAAATGTTAGCTTAACAGGGTATTGAACAACTGGGCTGGTGAATTAAAATGTTAGCTTAACAGAGTATTTAACAACTGGGCCCAGCTGGTGAATTAAAATGTTGTACCTGAACAACAGGGTCTTTACAGCATGTTTTGATTGATCTGACAATTTTATCATATTTTGAACATTTTTAAAATTTCAGATTTTTTCTAGAAAAATAGTTATATACCCTGTAAAGGTAAACAAGTTGATGGCAAGTTGATGGCATATTCCCGACAGAAAGAACGTGACATGTTTCAATTCGAATCGCTTTTAATCTATGTTTTCATCTTTAGAATTGTGGTATTAATGGTAAGAAACAGCCGTTCAGAAATGAAAAAGCTTTGGATTTAATGTCGGTTAAGTTATCAACTATAAGAGAATTGTACTTTTGCAAAAGTTTAAGCACAACTGGGTTATCATGTTTCATATTACTCAGGGCTTGAAGAGATGAAAGGGAATCAGAAAATATTACAAAATTGTCATCATCAGATTTCTGAATATAGTTTAATGCAAGTTCAATTCAATTGCCTTAAGTTCAGCTGAAAAGATAGAGGCCTTGTTAGGCAGGCGGCTCTTTATGCTGTGTTGGTGAACAACTGCTGCTGCAGCTATCTTATCTCCATCTTTAGAACCATCTGTGTATATATGTTGAAAGTTAATGTATTTCGATTTAATTTCATTAAATTTGCTTTGAAAGACAGTAGGGTCTGTACTGGATTTGTTACTATTACAAAGATCAAAAATAAGTGTTGGTGTTTCCAAAGTCCACGGTGGAATTTGTGGTTCTTTGTACTTGGCAATCAAATTTAGGTCGATTTCAGTGTCTCTTAATATTGGTTTAATACGAAGACCAAATGGTCGAATGGCCTTCGGTTTTCGATCAAAAAGACGTTCATAACTAGGATTAAAAACAGTATCGAAAGTTGGGTTTGAAGGGTTAGATTGTAATTTAATGGCATATTGAAGAGCTAATATGGTTCATTAGCTTCAACATATAGACTTTCGGCTGGTGATGTACGAAAGACACCTAAGGCGAGTCGTAATCCTTGATTATGTATAAGATCGAGCATCTGCAAGTATGACTTGCGAGTAGATCCATATACTATTGAGCCGTAGTCCGGCTTGGATCTGATAAGAGATCTATAAAGTTGTAAAAGTACTTTACGATCTGCTCCCCAATTAGTGCTTGCAACAACTTTAAGTAAATTAAGAGCTTTAAGGCACTTGGCCTTCAAGTATTTAATGTGTAGTATAAACGTTAATTTACGGTCGAAATCAAGACCAAGGATTTTTATCTCATCCACTTCTGGTATTGGTGACCCATCCAGTGTTAGATGGGGGTCTTCATGATGTTTACGTAGTTGACAAATGTGCATACAGTTAGTTTTAGATTTAGAAATTTTAAAAAACAATTTTTATCCGACCAGGTCGGACACGAAACTGTCTATCATCTAAGAAATTCTCTATAAAAAATTGTCAAAACTGGGCCTCTAACACCCAGATCATGAAGATCACTCATGATACCGTACTTCCATGCAGTATCATAAGTTTCCTCCAAGTAAAAAAATACAGCGACTAGATGTTCTTTCTTTACAAAAGCTTCCCTAATAAATGATTCAAATCGAATTAGATTGTCTGTTGTGCCTCGTTGGCGCCGGAATCCACTTTGATATTTTGTTATCAGTTTGTTGGACTCCAGGTACCAATCGAGTCTCTCATTAAACAACTCGTTAAAGCGATAATTTATTGGGTCCGTATGACCCTTTCCAGGTTTGGGGACTGGAATAACGATTGCTTCCCGCCAAGAATCGGCGGAAGTTTCCTGTCACCCAAACCTTATTAAATATATCAAGAAGTGTAGAGAGACAGGGTTCAGGTAAATGTTTTAATAATTGATAATGGATATCATCATGACCAGCTGATGTATCATGAGCCTTTTTAAGGGATTCGCGAAGTTCTTTGAGAGTGAACAGTTTATTGTATTTCTCCAAACTTTTCGACTTAAAATTCAGCTTCTTCTGTTCTTTTGGTTTCTTATTTTTTAGACATTTTCAGGAGAAGAGTTTTTAGAAAAAGGTTCTGCAAGTGTTTGTAATATATTTGAAATATGTAATATTTTCATTATCAGTTTTACGATGATTTACACAACTAGATTGACCTTTACCGTTTACTTTCCGCACCATGTCCCACGTCTTCTTAAGAGATGAGCGAAGTTCAGCCAAGAGACATCAAAATCTCCAGGATTTCCTCTTGCTATCCTTAACAGTACGACGGGATTCCGCACGAAAAACTCTAAAAGTATCTAAATTATTTTGATTTGGCCTTAAGTTAAAATGCATATTTACGATCGCTGACTGCCTTTTAGCAGTCATCATCGTACCATGGTTTATGTGGGCGTTTTGGATTTGCCGAGGTTTTTGTAATAGTTTGATCAGCTATATCACGAAGGATTTGGTAAAAAGAGCAGTTGCGTCTTTGACATTCTCGAAAACGGAAGGCTTTAATTGTTCCTCACAAAGAGATTGAAACCTATTCCAATCAGCTTTGCGACGTTTCCATCGTTGCGTTTTTTCAAGAAGTGGAGGGCCGATATTTTCAAGAAATAAGGGGAAGTGGTTACTTCCACATAGGTCGTCACCAACACTCCACGAAAAATCCCCGAAGAGCGTTGGATCGCATATTGTTAAATCAATGGAAGAATAAGAGCCTGTAGATGGATGTAAATAAGTATGTGATTTGTTATCATGAAAAAGACATACATTGTTTTTGGGCTAAGCTATCCTCAACTTTCTTGCCTTTATCGTTTATATCTTTACAACCCCAAATGTAGATGTGTGTATTAAAATCACCCAAGAGTATAAAAGGTGATGGTAATTGTGCAACTAGGTGATTTAGATCTTTAAGGTCTAGTGTAGAACTGGGCAGTAAATATAAGGAGCATATTGTTATAACTCTGTGCATCGTAACACTCACTTGCAAACCAGTTTTCAATGCAACAGTTCTGTGATGAATGTTTCGATTCACAATAATCGAAACTCCTCCAGCAGAAAGTTTCTTGAAGACAAAATGCAACAGGGTAGTGTTTATTTAAAAGTAAGCTGATTTCATCATAATTAGGTTTAAATCTCAGCAGTTTCATTGAATGACCTTATTTGATTTTGATATCACTACGGCGTAAGTACGGGTTTACGGTCTTTGGGGTTGGCAGACCTTGGAGACTTTGGAGACTTTGGGAGTTCCATATGTGCTGGATCACCAACCTCCATCTCCAAGTCTCCATATCTGTTATGCAGTACAATCGGATCATCAGATCTTTTTGACTGCTTCCCTAGCCCGGGAGTTTTCTTTTTCTTTTGTCTTGCTGTCACGTCCGTGGCAGCAGTTCTGCTTGGTGACAAACTCTTGGGAGAGTTCGTCGGATTTGATGAACTTTTGGAAGAGTTTGTCGGGTTTGGTGGAATCTTGGTTGAACCAGAGTCCGACGATTTCGAAATAGATGAAGTAGATACAGTAGGTGCAGGAGTTGTTGAGGATATAGTTGAAGAAGTGTAGGCTTGGAAGCCACAAGAAGTTTGGTTTGGTTTAGAACTTACTATAACATTTGAATAATTTACATCACATTATTCATTTCGTTGTAAAGATGCAATACTACATACAACAAACTCAAAAGCTACACCAACTTGGAACAATATATTATCAACCGCATCAACCACAAGTCGATCATCATCCAATACTAACAAGGCAGTCGCTAAAACTGAAGCCAGCAAAAGTTTGAACTCAACAATAGGTATAAAACATGCTCAAAGAACATGTCAATTACACCTCATGAGCCATTGAATAATATGTTTTAAATACCAAGCACCCTATGTGCATATTGGTATTGTAATTACAATTGTATCCTCATCTTGCTTGAGAATGTTGGTACTAAGTTATTCTCATAGTAAATGGATACATTAATTAATATATTTACATTCAATTGAATTTTTTTGATAAAACAAATTAGCGTCAAATTTCGCATAAAGGAGACAGCTATCAATAGATAGTTGCAAATTTAAGAATTTTTCGCATTTTTGGCGTTGATTCGGTTTAAAATTCTGGTAAAGAATGGAACATTTATGATAGAATGCATACCATAAATTGCTAAAACACCGAAAAATGCGAATCATGCAATCACTTAAATAAAGCATTTGTGTAGTAAACGTACACACGGAGAATTAATTATTGTGTTGCAAATACATTGAACTGTACATAAATATTATAAGTTGCATGTCTATAGTGAATTTAAGATATGTTTGCAGCAAGTGTCCATTTTACATATTTGCAGGATATGGTTTACAGATTGGACTGCCTGTAGCAGCCGTGGTCGTAGTGTCGGTTATTGTTGTCATCGTGGTTTGCTGGTATAGGTACTGTCTTTTTAGTGTAGTTCCGTCGGTTGTCCCAACATTATTTTCATCTTTAAGAGGATTTTCAACAGGAGTCAGTATAATGTAAATAGAAGAAGGATATGCTATCATTATCGAATTCCAATATATCCTTTACTACTAAAATATGCAAGCTAATTACACGTGTATTGCAAGTATTGTTTTGTTTGTCTCATTACGTATCACTGATCTTCCTGTTAATCACCTAATATGGTTATAATTTAATTTCATAGTTTAATTTATTTATCTGGTTTTAGGCGGAAATCTCCTTCACTGGAAGCAGTCTATGAGATGCCACTAGGAAGCAATGGTCAAGAAGTGGCGAATACATATGACACGCTCAACACAACTGCACCAGAACTAGGAGCCACCCAAGACAAAACACTCACGATCTACAACAATGTCAGAGTTCATAACGTTGTCGATGATCGTAATAACACCTACGAAAACATAATGTGACAACGCAAAACGGGATAGAATTGAACACAAGTATGATTAAACAAGCAGCATCAGTACGAAGTGAAACCTAAATTGCAAGACATATAATGCGGCATTTCACGACAGATAAAAGCTTTGAAGTCAAAACTAGATGTATCTACATTCCAAAAACAACAACCAAACAAAAACACTAAAACACAAACTGCCTAATATTTCACCCAAAAGAATTTTGTTTTGTTTGTTTGTATGGTGTTTTACGTCATTTTCAACACATGCAAGGTTATATGTGACGTTCGATTTTTTGTGGTGCAGGCAGACCACTCACTTTTCCTGAGTAGAACCCCAGTACTGTACACCTCCCGCCATCCGTAAGAATCGACACTTCCTCACTTACAATATAGATATAAAAATCGAACAGGAAAAGTAGTATTCAAGGACGACAGTCCATCACAAACACTCACAAACACACACAGAAACAAAGAACAACTAATAGTATATATAAAAATGAATAGAAGGCAAAATAAGACAAACACACACGGGTTGACAATAGGGCTACCACCTTGGAACGGTCAGACCCGCAGCGTTGAAAGTCGAAGGTTTACAACCATTCGGCCACGGAGACGCTTCACTCAAAGAACGTTCGTTGTCCACGACAGTTACGTAACACTAAACTGTGAAATACAATGAACAATTAAAAAAGTTATGGTGAAAAATTGACAGAGAAAATCTCATAATCAAACTGCTATAAAGCGTATCAGCTGATAAGAAGATCTTATTCTCAAAGCCACCGATCCTCCAGTAACCAAATCTGATGACAAATATTATGGAGAGGGACAGTCAAATAACTGCACTCTACCCCTTGAATAAGTACATTAGTACCAGAATAAGTCTTCTCAGAAAAAGGCAGCGTATCTGCTAATAATAATGACTGAGAAGCTCGTGTATCTCGCACAATTTTAATAGGGATTGACTTGGTCGAATCACCAATTATTGATATAGAACCTTCAGACATGAGTGGTTCATAAGTCTCCATAACAGAATCAGACTAGGATTTCTTGACCTCAACAGTTGCATTGTTTCCAGCAAAAGACTGGGATTTAGACCGTAAAGAGGTGAGACCAGTAGGTTTTACACCTATTTGTTGTTGCTTCCTTTTCAAAGTAAAGTACTCAAATATTAGGTGACCTTTCGTTTTGCAATAATTGCAAGTAATTTGAAATAAGGATTTTTGATCAGTATTCCAGGGTGAGATTTAGAAGTGTTGCCGTACAAGTGAGAGGGTTTCTTAAATGAAGAATGCTGCTGAGGGCTTGATTTTTGGATAAAAGAAACCTTGTGAGTTAGCAAATAATCATCCGCCAAACGTGCAGGATCTTCCAAAGTTTCAGCCTTTTGCTCATCCAAATCGGTTTTAACATCATTGTTAATACACTTTTTGAACTCTTCGATTAAAATATGTTGTCTTAACGTATCATGATTGCGCTCAATTTTCTTGGATGCACACCATCTATCAAATAATTCTTCTTTGGTGCGAGCAAATTCAACATGTGTTTGATCACTTTCTTTCTTACAATTTCTAAACTTCTGCCTATATGCCTCAGGAACCAATTCATAAACTTTTAAGAAAGTATCTTTAACAGTTTGGTGTGAGGAACTTTGTTCCACATATAACTGAGTGTAAACCTCACGGGCTTTTCCAATTAACACACTCTTTAAATGTAATTTCCAATGTTCTATTGGCCATTTCAAATTTCACCAATTTTCTCAAAATGAAGAAACTATTTGTCAACTTCCTTTTCCTGAAAAGGCGGTACTAATCAAATATGTTTTGCAACATCAAAAGTAGAAGTTGAGTGGGTGGGTGGGGTGGGGTGGTGGTGGGGGGGGGGGGGGGGGGGGGGGGGGAGATGGTGAACTTGCCTTGATTGCCAAATCGAATTCTTTCATCTTCTATTCAAACTCTCGCATATATTTTCAATTGCAATTGCATTTTTCTAATTTCAATTTCTTTCGCTTCCTTTTCTTTCATTTCTTTTCCAATTTGCATTTGTTTTTCTTTCAATTGCACTTCTTTTTTTATCTTCATTTTTTCTAATTCTATTTCTTTCAATTTTACTTCATATTCCGTTTCCAATAACAAATTAAATGCTTCCTCTCCAAACATTTCTTCATCAACCAAAAATTGCACCAAAATAGTTTTATTCTCAGATTTTCTCTTAGAAGATTTACATTTCGATAACGTAAAATGTTTTGCAAGCAAGAGCAATTCATCTTTTTTAAGTGAATCAAACTCCTCCTTGGTAGGCGTAGCAACGCATTTTCAAGATCAAACACCATTTTGACTGTAGCTGGTTTCACTTTTTGTAATGTTTAAAATGTATAAAATGTACAATTAATTTTGTGCTTTTATTATTTATTTATTATTTTATTATTGCCAAAAGCAATATATAAATGATTAAAGCGAACATGTTTCTATCCCGGACGAGCCCAAATGTTCTGTTACGAGCAAAATGTAACAAGAAAGGAAGCAAAACCAGCAACACAAAAATATATTTATCTAATTTATTTACATAAAATATTTAATTAAGTCCAAATAAAATGATCCAATGTTCCTTTAATTCACATTAGCAAGTGTCTCTTTAATCCAAAACAGTAGGTCTCTCTGTAATCCCCTAGCAGTACGTGTCTCTTTAACACAAAAAAGTAAGTGTCTCTTTAAGTCTAAATTAATTTCCAATATTTCCGGTTTAGTCCAAATATCCAATTTCACTGTTATTTTGAATGAGCACAATAATAGGTAAATCCTCTCACAAATATATTTTATAAAAGCATCCAAATCTAAATTACCTTTAATAAAGAATACTGAAATTGATCTCAACTGCTGGGCTGCTCCCACAGCTAACCTGTTTATATAACGTCCAAAGTTCATCACAAATGAAGTTGCATACAATAGTCCAATGAGAACAGTCCACATCATCATCAATCAAACATGTTTACATCTATACTATTTTTAACTTTCTTAAAGGCCAAATCAATAAAAAAATGCAATGCAACATGTACACCACATTGAGATATAGATAACAATGGGTTCATGTCTTGAACAATGCTTAAAGCTACAGAGTCCCTATATCAATCGATTTCTTCTTTGTAGGCGTGTCTTTATTTGTAACTTCATGTTCATCAGCTCATGTCGACATCGGGTATTGAAGCGAGCAAATGTAGCGCAGGAAATCATTAACTGTATATACATCGACCAGTGCTCATCGTACCTATACACAGGTAACAGTAATTTTTACAGAAAAAAAGGTTAGCTTCTTTCGGGGCTCGAACACACGACCTTCTGATCTCTATCCACTGAACTACAACGCTACTTGAGAAAATAGTATACTAACTACCATATATTATGAGGCAAAATAACTTAACACATTTAAATGCAACTAAAGATGGATAAATAAATATGTAGTCCATATTGTCGCACGTGTAAAATAGCATTGCCTGGTGTAATACTGTATGTTATCAATATGAAACTAATACTTCGCCTCAAATCAACCAAATCTCGACTTGTTATTTAGCGCTTGATGAGTTTGTGTGCGCGCGCTTGTTATTACGTAATGCCTATTTAGTGTTAACAATGTTACAACATACCAATAAATAGCAGTGGTCTAGTGGTTCAGCGTACATCTTTCAAAACTTACAAGTACAAGTGCAAGGCTGTGGTTCAAATCCCGTTCACATATATTCTGGAGCCGTATATTTATCGATATTACCTGTACGGAGGCTGAATAAAAATGTGAAATTGTGCGCATCAATTTCTGCTTATATATCGACTTTTGGGTGTTTGTCGAGTTATTACCAGTTAAAATAGGGACTGTACAGCTTTAAGTAATTATTTTCGTTTTTCAAAAGACGTCTTATCCAGGTATTTTTAAAGACTTAAAAAAGCAGTCGATATCAATCATTCTTAATCCACCAAGCTTTTTATCTTGATATACTGAAAGGAAAAAGAAACGCATAATGGATACTTCCGCTATATATTTTTTGTTTAATATGCTATGCTAATCGAATGGTACAGGAAGACATAAGGTCTGTCCTTTCAAAACGAAGGTTTAAACAGCACATCACAAATGGTTACCCCTTTAAAGTTTCATTATCGACAGAAGGCTCATTTAGCTCAATCAGGTGAGCAGACTTAGGCTTTAAATGTTGCAGTCTCTTAACATTAAACACAATACTGAAATGGCTTGACTTTTTCAAGCGAAACTTCAACATTTATGAATTTCGTGTAACAAAGTATAATTTGATTAAAATGTCTACTACATGACAAAGTTGTCTTTTCTGTAATTAGCTGTAGTCCCTTTTTGTACAAAACACGTTGAGATATATCTGGAATATTACGTAGAATTAGGTGTATATAATAGTGTAGTATAGGCATGTTTTGATTATGTTTTTCTTTTTCCTGTCAGTATATATAACTTGACGTTTGACTTTATATGTTTTACCAACTCACAAAAAGTTGAAAGAAAAAAGGTTTTTAGTTTGTTTCTTACACTTTGATGGGGGTTAGGTATTGATTAAATTAAACGATTTATTTTTGAAGTGGCTAGTCTCTTTATTACGATAATTTTACCAATTGGTGAGAGAATCCATTTTGACCAGCTACTCAAGAGTTTTTTTAAATCTTCAATTTTACTTTTATTGTTAATAGTACATATTGTGTCAAGGTCTACAGAGAATTAAATTCCTAAAATAGTAAAGGAGTCATGTTCCCAACATAGTTCATTTTAAAGTTTTAAGGGCGTGTCTTAGAGATTTTTCTGAATTAGTATTAATCTAGTATTAATGTAGTATCATCTGCATATTGCGAAAGTATGTGTTCTTTGGAACCTATTATTAAGCCTTTTATATTTATATTATTCCATATCAAGACAGCCAGTATTTCCGCACACAGAATGAATATATATGGAGAGAGCGATTCGCCCTGACGACAGCCTCGATGTATAGAAAACCAGTCCGTGAGGTGGCTATTTACTATAACGCATGATTCAATATTGGTGTAAAATACTTTTATCCATCTTTCAAAAACTTGACCAAAATTATAGAAATCAAGTACTTCAAAAACAAAGTCCCAAGCAAGTGAATCAAAAGCTTTTTCAAAATCGATCAAAAGGAGCAGTCCGGGTAGATTGTATTTTTCAGCATAACACATATACAAATAACATCATTTATCACATACTTCCTCATAAATACTTTGTTTTTGAATATACAATACGACATAGACCTAGCTAGTCATATCAATCAGGATTTAGTTGCTGGGCAATAAAGCTTTATCACACGCGTGAAATAAAGGGTAAGAAAGTGTCATATCACGGGAATAACCGAATGTTCTTTATGACTCTTTCAGCGGAGTGATACTGAAATTACCGATTAGTTACGTGTCACGCGTTGTGGTTTGTCGTCTGCATTCTATCCTGTTTTCGAGCCAGATTCTACATCTCAATGTGTACGTTGAGCTGTTATCTTTGATCATAACTTAACGGAAATGATTCAACTAGTAACGCTAAGAAGATAAAATAAAAGAGATGATAGATAGATAGAAGTAAAATAGATAAGGCATAATACACGGACCATAAAGAGAGTTTAACTATTTATAATAAACTCAATGATATAGAACCATCCGTGGATGAAATAACCATGTGTGACCACTCATTTTCTGAATTAGACAATTTCAAATTCAATGGCATTCATTTTAAATCAATGTCGTGGAGAGCGGGGAGGGTTGGGGGGGGGGGGGGGGGGGGGGGGGGGGGGGGGGGGGGGGGGGGGAATGTGGTGAAGATCTAAGGGCGACAGAAGTGAACACATCAGAATGGGATTACATCTATTAATAATAGTATTGTTTTCTCCTTGGAAAACAGCGTAGTAAGTTAGCTGAAATTGAGAGATAGGGCACAAAACTGGCGCAGAAAATAAGAAAAGTCCACTTTGTAACCTTCCTGTGCATCAGTTACAGCAGGTACGTTCTGCTGGTATACTTCAAATCTATTTAAATATAACATATTGTGTTACTTACGATAAGTGTTATTAAATTGCTTTCTAGCACAGACTCATTATAGTCATAGTAACAGTGGTTACACTCGTAACAATTAAGAGTTAAAAACCTGCGTATTTATTGATGCAAGGTTACGTCAGTTACAGTTCAGTTACAGTTCAGTTACACGTCTGTTACATCGGAAAGACAAACGCTACTTACATTCTAGTGATATTGTATTGACACAAGGTACGTGAGTTACATGTGATTTACACCGTGGTTACATTCAGTTACGTCGTCAAGCGTTATAAAAACATTTTTCTTTTGCTTTTTCTTCGAAATCGTAGTAACAACGGTTACAATGGTAACACACGAAAATTGAAAGCCTAAGCGTTTATTGATGACAGGTACATCAGTTACATGCGAGTTACAATCGGTTACATTCAGTTACGCCCCAAATCGTTGTGTAAACTTAATTTAATCCTCCGTTTTCCTCAAAATCATAGTTTCAACGGTTACAATGGTTACATGTGAAAATGTAAAGCCTAGTGATTATTAATTACAGGTACATCAGTTATATGCGAGTTACACATCGGTTACATTCAGTTACGCCCCAAAATGATGTGTAAACTTGATTTAATCCTCCGTTTTCCTCAACGTCATAGTTTCAACGGTTACAATGGTTACATGTGAAAATAAAAAGCCTACGTGATTATTAATTACAGGTTCATCAGTTACATGCGAGTTACACATCGGTTACATTCAGTTACGCCCCAAAATGATGTGTAAACTTGATTTAATCCTCCGTTTTCCTCAACATCATAGTTTCAACGGTTACAATGGTTACATGTGAAAAATTAAAGCCTACGTGATTATTAATTACAGGTACATCAGTTACATGCGAGTTACACATCGGTTACATTCAGTTATGCCGCAAAGAGATATACAAATTTCGTATTATTCAGATTTTCTTTAAAATCATAGTTTCAACCGTTACAATGGTTACATGTAAATATTTAAAGCCTACGTGATTATTAATTACAGGTACATCAGTTACATGCGAGTTACACATCGGTTACATTCAGTTACGCCCTAAAATGAGGTGTAAACTTGATTTAATCCTCCGTTTTCCTCAACATCATAGTTTCAACGGTTACAATGGTTACATGTGAAAATGTAAAGCCTACGTGATTATTAATTATAGGTACATCAGTTACATGCGAGTTACACATCGGTTACATTCAGTTACGCCCTAAAATGAGGTGTAAACTTGATTTAATCCTCCGTTTTCCTCAACATCATAGTTTCAACGGTTACAATGGTTACATGTGAAAATGTAAAGCCTACGTGATTATTAATTATAGGTACATCAGTTACATGCGAGTTACACATCGGTTACATTCAGTTACGCCCCAAAATGATGTGTAAACTTGATTTAATCCTCCGTTTTCCTCAACATCATAGTTTCAACGGTTACAATGGTTACATGTGAAAAATTAAAGCCTACGTGATTATTAATTACAGGTACATCAGTTACATGCGAGTTACACATCGGTTACATTCAGTTACGCCCCAAAATGATGTGTAAACTTGATTTAATCCTCCGTTTTCCTCAACGTCATAGTTTCAACGGTTACAATGGTTACATGTGAAAATAAAAAGCCTACGTGATTATTAATTACAGGTACATCAGTTACATGCGAGTTACACAGCAGTTACATTCTGTTACGCCGTAAAATGATGTGTACACTTAATTTAATCCTCTTTTTTCTTAAACAGCATAGTTTCAACGGTTACATGCGAACATTTAAATCCTAGGTGTGTATTGATACAAGGTACGGTTGTTACATGGGAGTTACACCTTGGTTACATTCAGTTATGTCGCAAAAAGATATGCAAACTTAACTTGTCCTCCATCTTGTTCAACATCTTAGTTGCATAGGTCACAATGGTTACATGTGAAAATTGAAATCCTACGTGTTTACGTTCGGCATGTGAGTTACACCTTGTTTACATTCAGTTGCGTCGTAAAGAGGTATGAAAACAGTTTGCTCTTGCTTTATCTTCGAAATCATAGTAAGAAGGGTTACAATAGTAACACATGAAACTTGAAAGCCTACAAGTGTATTGATGGAAGGTACATCAGTTAAATGCGAGTTACACATGAATTATAATTCCATCAAAAGGTATGCAAACCTGCTTCGAATCAATATCCATGAAATAACGTAAAACATCATACAGGTGAAGCTGCGAGAATACCAAACACGTCTTGGATCGAAACATGTTTTGAAATTTTCAAAATTAAGTCAGGAACTGTAACACCAAGTGTACTATTGATTGACGAAAAATGGCCAAAGCTTCGCTGTACATATAATGTACCATTTTCGTATGATAGCACATTCAATATTAATGTTCAAAGTTAAAACAAAAGCATAAACATGTTTTACATTTATTTACATCAATGTGTTCAGGTAAAATTCAAATACTCCAAATGCATATAAAACAAGAGTTACACGGTGTAGAATTTGAAACAAAGGGTAGTTATATCTAAAATGAAAAATTAGTAATACAAATCAACTTATTGTTATGATTTCAAACTCCGGCAGTTTAAACTGCCCAAAAGTAAGATCAGATAACTAACCGATAATTATAACAAGGTGTGAAAAGAATTATCAAGTAAATATTTCAACAGTCCTAGTTTTCACTGTATTTTCGTAAAGTAGATGCTTATACGTCAGACAAGGGCAAAACACGAGTGTACAAGCTGACAGAACCGCATTACTGCATTTATATAAACACCATTTCCCCTAAACTTAAAACTAAACTTCAGAGGTTCATTCAGTTTGTTTTAATGATCTCAGCCGCATACAGCGCCGTCCATGCCCACGACCGTGCCCGCGCGCAGTGTGTGAATCTGGAATATCATTACCGATAGGGTTGTGATCTTTGGCTCCTTGGACCTCGACAAACGTGTCTGGTTCCCGAACCGGTACAAAGGGGTCCTGCATTGGGTGGTTCTCTGCATAAGCGTGGTTGTTGCCACGATTCCTAACTGTAGCGTCGGTGGCTGGTTCCTGAACTAGAGTAACGGGATGCATTGCAATTACGGGATCATCTGCTCTAGTGACAACGTCAGCATCGTCAGCGTTTGGTTCCTGAACAATTCCATTGTACAAGTCACCGTCTGCTTCATTTGCGGGTCCCACTAACGCATCTGGGTTGACGACAGGACCATACACCGGAGCATCGTCGTTTGCGTCGGCACCACGTGCAGCATCGTCAGCGTTTGGTTCCTGAACAATTCCATTGTACAAGTCACCGTCTGCTTCATTTGCGGGTCCTACTAACGCATCTGGGTTGACGACAGGACCATACAGCGGAGCATCGTCGTTTGCGTCGGCACCACGTGCAGCATCGTCAGCGTTAGGTTCCTGAACAATTCCATTGTACAAGTCACCATCTGCTTCATTTGCGGGTCCCACTAACGCATCTGGGTTGACGACAGGACCATACACCGGAGCATCGTCGTTTGCGTCAGCACCCCGTGCTTCATTTGCTCCAGCAGCGACTAAATCGTCCGTCAACACTGCAACAACAAAAGTACAGAAAATACTTTATCCTTTAGCCTTGATGGTACAACAATAACAAGTTTCGTGTCATGTCCATGCCATTCGACTGGTTAATTCACATATAAATGTCTGTTCAGAGTCAATATACACCAATTTATTAAACAGCACAATTCAACAACTCAGACACAGAAGTTGAATGAGTTAATGATCAGTTTGTCTTATCGTCGAATAAAAACAGCTAATATATACTTTCGACCAATATTTGACAGAAAAACAGCATTCAAAACCTTTTACATTTAAATTACGTATCTCAATAATACTGATAACATTAATAAGTACCTCTATTAAGAGTTTCAAGAAGAAGACCACAGCAGATGTCCTTCGGGATAACTACTACTTTACAAACTACTCCCCGAATTCTTGCGGAGTGATTTGTCTTACATCCCACCCGTCTCAGTTCATCTAGACCCTCGTCGGTAGGACGGCACACTCGCAAAAACATGGGTTTCCGTATTCTTAATTCGTCGCCGTTTTCCGTTACATTTTCCTTGATCTATTAAAAAGAAATAGTTTAACTAAAAAGGTGGCGAGTTATCAGCTATTACAAATGGAGTGGTTCCAAATTACTACACCATTAATGGTATGTGTCTTTATCATTAAGTTGTGCATTGGAAATGAATTCAAAAGCTACTGGTGAATAATGGGAATAATAACATAGAAAACTTGTGTGTGTATATCATGTAAACATTGCATTGTGTTCTGCGACGGACACCCTAACAATGTAATAATAGTTATGCTGTTGTTTGTGTGCTGCTTTTATTTTTTATAACATTACACGTATAAGAGTTAATGTTACGCTATTCAATTTAGTTCGTACAGCGTTCATTGACAGTTGCCCACGTACCGAGGGATCAGCGCGAAACTATTCTCACTACATATTTTCTCGAAAATGAGTAGAAAAGAATGTAACTGTAAACCATATGTTATAATATGGATATATAACAATAACATTAGTTATTTTATTGTATTTTACCAAATAAAGTTGCTAAATAATAAACAATGTCAAAGAAACGATATTTTCCTTGTTCCTGTAATATGTGTCCAAACGTAGTTAGAATAGTTTAGCATACTCGATATTGTTTGCATAAATTCGAAAGTTTGAAAATGATCATCAGAAAATGATCATCAGTAATCCATTACTTTTGTTCAATACACTACTTATACATACAACAATGAAACAGAATAGACTTGGCAAGTTCCTCTACTTATAATGCCCCTTCCAAACAAAGAAAGGAAGGATTACTTTTTATAACAAAAACTTCAACTCGGAGATTAACATGCAATTGGTGATGGTAAACCTGTATGCTGTAATTTACCGAAGAGACCACTATTGGCATATACTTTTGATATTTTTGTCTTTTAATAAGATAAAATTAATGACATGTAATAAAAAAAATGGTGTTTTTTACCGGATTACGTTAATGGGAAGACTTGTATTTTCCCCAGTAAATAAATGACGAATGGCGAGACCAAACTCGAGACTACGGCTCTCGCGAGATAATTACATTCGTTATATTTACTCAATATATTAACGTAGTCTAGTAATACTCCATATATATTCAATACTTGATATAAATATTGCAGGTAAATGTATACATATGTATACCTCATCATCTGGTGCTTCGGTGATTCTGTCTAACAAAGTGACAATTACCACCTTCTCGCAAACATTCTGCCTCATATACGGCATGTAAACCCCGTTTAAGAAGTCATCTACTTTCACATTCATGTGCTGGCGTTGACACAGTTCAAGCACCTGAAACAAAATGGAGTACTGTGATATGGGCTGATATACTGTTGTTCATACTGTTTCATTAGCACGATGCGATTTGTTCATATAATAATGTAGTTGTAAATAACAGCTATATCAATAATTCCTGCTGTGTGTGTGTGTGTAATTCTAAGGTTTATAGTCCGTCCGCCAACGAACACGTCAAGGTCATTGACGTAATCAATTTGACATGTTTAACTACGAACGTTTTGTTCTGCTCCTAAAAGGCATTTTGAGTATTTCATTTTGAGTCTGTTTTTTGTGTGACTCTGAAATGATTTTGTTAATGACCGGAGGGTCTATACTCCTAACAACACGCACGCACGTGCGACGCACCATAATATTTATTTACTATCCAGAATTATATTCATAAAACATCAATGTACTTATGGTATGTATAGATACAGGAACTTTTTGGATACAAAACGATCCTTTATAGTACAATAATTACCCTTACTTTTCTGGCGGCCACCAGCGATAGAGAAATTCCTTCTAAAATGCGTAGATCCGTTGATAGTTGCGTCTGGAGGGCTATTGTCTCTGTGTTTACGTCTTCCATTCTTAAAACGTGTAGGGTCTGGAGGACAATCGGAAGTGAGGCTGATGCATTCTTTGCCTTTAATTCTAATCGTTTTGCATCACCAGGTCGCTTCTGTCCTTGTAATTCGTTCATTTTTAGTATAACCAATCGCGTATAGTGTCTGAAATACATTAAGTCGATAACGACATAAATGTGACAAGTGAAAATGAATAAATTGTGAAAAAGATTGACATTGGTCACATAAATGATTATTTTTTTGCTGTTATTGTCGTTTAACAAAAGCTAACATAATGAACCATTATTACTTAACGTATCAACATTAATGACTCTCACTAGCTGACCTAAATTCTTTAAATTGCGTTACAGTTTTAACTTATATTGAAGTTATTCTGTAACACATTAGTTATCTTTGCCAAATGACTATAATTCGTTTCCTAAGCGTTTAAGTGTGTCTCTTGTTAATAAATTCAACACATAAACATAGAGACTCCCTTTTAATTCAAAGTAAAACATATTAATTAACTAATCTATATTATTCGTGGTTTGCATGTCATGATTAGACAACAGTGTCAATCTGACCAAGGCTTTGTTATTTTTAAGGACGCCATTTTGAAAAAAACAGAAAAAAACGTCGAAACTATTCGAGGATAAATTAGTTCGCCTATGTAATCAAAATAATTCACGTTTGAGTGATGTGTAAATCCGGTTATATCGACTTCGTTGGAATATATCTATTATCGCGTTCGTGAGTGATGTAAAATTGTAGTTAATTAATAAAAATGACAGTAATTGGATCAATAACATCATATTGTTTATTGGCATTATGTATGATAACTAATAACAAAAAGAATCAGTATACCTCTTCACGGACGACATGTCGAAATTAGCCGTTACAAGGCAGCCGGTAAGCGGAGTTTGTGCCATTTCCGTCGCTTTCCCTCGCACCGCTCCGTTGCCAAGATCAACGCTGAGTTGCCCAACCTCCTCTGGTGAAGAAGGGTCATCCCAAACGAAAGGCATAGTGCTGCTTGTTAGCCAGGACATCAGGAAGGGCAATGTACATCTTTAATAATATGGAAATGAAGAGATTAGTACTGGTATTAGGTAATTTACAGTGCCTGTACAGAGGAGCTTACATTCGTGCTAATTTATAGCTGAGTTTATGTAAACGATATGGCAACGTTTAAATTTTGATAAAAATTGATAAACGCTTTAAATCACCACCCAGACACTTGGAAATTGTGAGTGCCTCCGTCTTGCTAACACTGTAAACATTATGAGACATGTTTCACCCAAGATCACAGGGTAGTTTGTTGTTGTTTTTATAAGATCCTGCAGACATTGATACCCGCGATAATAGCTTATATTTAAACTAAGAGGCATTACATTATTCCTCGATTCAATCTTCACTGTTATAGTCTCCTCTAATTCTAGCCTTTAAAGGGACACATGGCAATCTTGATTTTTTAAAAACTAGCGGCATCCCGTTAGTTTTTCTACATAAATTGCATGTGTTCAATCGTCAATGTTAATTATAGGAATTGTATTAAGCCACTTGTTCTTGCATATTATTATTTTTTGATATTATTGCACCAGTAATATATTAAAACTAATAGCATAATAAGACGAAATGGTGAATACTTAAAATTTTATTTATTTAAATGTCACCAGGGTAAAAGTAAAAATGATACTGGATATATAAATCGAGACACCCATTTCAAATACTTCAAGATTGCCTTGTGTCCCTTTAAAATTGGCATGTGCAATGTTCATGCTTTGTAAAATTGTTTTGTTATACGGTACCTTGATGGGAGCAAAATAAAAATACAATATACAAAAAAAAGAACGGGCAAGAAAAACTGATTGTGTGTCCTTACTAAAATTTTCAAATCTTTATTCACTTAGGTTCATACATTTGAACAGCATAAGCAACAGTTACAAAATACATTTATATCAATGGCGACAGATCATCAAATATAATTCTAAACACGTATACATCAGGAAACGACTATATACAAACTATCTAACAGTGCGGTTTATGGATTTCTAACCAAAATATGGGTATACTAAATAATATACTAGATGTTACAGTATTATTATTATTATTATTAATAATAATAATAATAATAATAATAACAATAAAAAATATAATATAATAATAACAATAATAATTTTTTTGTAAACATCGTTTCAGATAATTGTATAGCATGTTTATGTCTTTATACAAAAACAATTTTTTTAAAGTTAACAGGTTTTTAAACTAATTTTGTATTTCTGCAGCCCTACCGAAACGAAATGTAGAGCGCATTTTGTCAGTGTTATACATGTTTTGACCAAAGACGCACCGTTCTACCGAAACGAAGTGTAGAACTGTTTGGTCATCTTTATTTAAATGTCTTAAGGAAGTTAATGTAATCTTACATTCTTTATTATTTTATCCATGAATAAACTAAGTTTTTTTTGTTCCGCATACTTTTCAACTGATAATAATGATGTGAATTTCAGAATATTAGGGCGATTATAATAGAATTTATTTATATATTTCTTCCTCATTTCACTAAATTCAGGACAAATTAAAAGATAATGAAATTCATCACCTATATCATTGCAATTTACACATTTTCTTTCGTTTACGGGTACCCGTCTCCACCTCCCTACTTCAATAGGCAAGCGATGATTTCTAGTTATAAAAGCCATAAATCGTTTGCATAAAACGTCAGGCAATAGTTTTATATAGTTACTTTGTCTAAAATCTGTTTTTAGCAGTTTATACATATTAGTGTCTGATGTTCTATCAATTTCGGCCCTCCATTTTTGAATAAAAATATCTTTTAACCTTTGATAAGAAGACTTAATCATCCACTTTGAATTTGCAAACATCTGGCTATCCCAGATTCCCGAATAACCAGAAGAACATAGAATATCTTTCAAATTGTCCATCCATGCTGATTTTACTTTTCTAGATATATACCAATCGTGTAATAGCGAATACACCATGGATGATAGCTTATAACTCTCATTTCTATTAATATTTTCTATTAGTTTGGACCAATACGCAATAATTTTGCTTTTAATGTCTATAGATAAAGGACGAATTCCAGTCTCTCCATATACCATATAAGAAGGAGTTGATTTCTTAAGATTAAAAATGAATTTTAAAAATTTAAGCTGCACTCGTTCTATTACGTCAATATTACCAACACCCCAAATTTCGCTACCGTATAGTAATATTGGTTTCACGGTTTTGTCAAAAAGATCAATTTGTATTTCAAAAGGAAGCGATAGTAATTTAATTTTTCGTAATAAAGAAAACAGAGCTTTGTTTGATTGTTCTGCTATGTATTTTTTGGTCTTACTGAATGCCCCACTTTTTGAAAAATATATTCCTAGATACTTATATTCTTGGACAATATCTATTTTATCATTTCCAATTTTGAAATTTACATTTTGCGATGGGTTTCGTTTGCTAAAAACTATAATTTTAGTCTTGCTTACATTTAATGAAAGTTTCCATGTATCACAATATTCTCTAAAACAATCAAGTGCCATTTGCAAATCTACAAAATACCGTAATACGAAGTGTCTCAAGCGAAAAAAATACTGAACTGTTATAACTAACCCTAGGAGGGTTTAAACGTATATCATCACCTTGTTCGACATTTAATTGACATGTGTATTGTAAATTATCTTTCATTTTATACTACAAAAAGACCGTTCACGATATTTAGCATAGGCATGAACAACAATGCTTAATTTTGTCTTTACTGCTCATTAAAACATCATGGGTCATTATGGATGTAGTGTTGTTTACCAGTACATATCTTTTGATTGTAATCATCGAGCCTCCTTAACACAAGCTTGCTATTTATTGCATCCCTTATCCTATTGAAATGAAACCATTCAGCAATTTAACAGTTCATTAACAGTGGATGAAAGGCTGCATAATGATTCGCGGCAGGCGGGAGGTCATAAATAACACACGTGTTAATGAACCATATTGGACAGTTCTCCTGACCGTTTATTTTCTCTCTGCTGGGCCAATAACAGCCTTTACTGGAATGATATGTGGCTGTAGTGGGTGTGTCATATGCTCAATATACATTAGAAGATGCACTATTAGACATGTTTATTAATTACAGGCAGACATGTTAATAATAGTTCTCTTGTAAACATTCAACTTTCAGATTTAAACTATATACTAATTGACGTCAGTATATTATTTTTTTCATAACAGGTATAAGAAAATGTGTGTGTTTTAAAATCTAAACATTTATGAATGTATTCTCATATGAGACTTATATGAAACATATCATATAATAGGTATCACATGATACTCATATGTGGCTCCTTTTGTAATAGAATCATATGATTCTCATATGAGAATGAAATCATATATCATATATGGCAAAATTGCCAATGTAAGCAGTACATATCTAGTAATAACTTTTGTTTTTATCAGATATCTAAACTGCCCTCCGGAATTGTATATTTCTCGTAATTCGAAACAAAATATTGCTTTAATTGGTGGAGGACTATAAACCCACCCCACCCACCCTACAAACACTCAAATGCATGTTTAGATGTTCTTACTGCTTTTCAAGAATGCGTATTAAATGTCAGCGTTGAATTTAAAGTTATATACATAATTGATACATGTATAAAGGAAGCAATGTCAATGAATTTAATTGCCGTGGTAACCGTTTAAGATCTACCACACATTGTTTGAGCGCGCCTGGGCGAGTTCTCGTAAATATACCAATATACTGGCGTCAATAAGAATTAGTTTATTAGTTTATATCTGAAAGATGAATATTTACAAGATAAATATTCATATAACATGTCTGCCGGTAATTAATAGAAATGTCTAGGAAATTATAATACCCTAGTGGGAAACGATAATTAATAATCACCTCAAGACATGAAATGACATCGTTGCATATAAAATATGTGTAAGTGTAGCTTTAAAGTCATGTTTTATAAAACATTATTGCGAAGAAATATAATATATAGATTACTTATCATTGATTTCGTATTGTACACAGGCGACATATGAGAATCATGTGATACCTGTTATATACTCGGTAAAAAACGTTTGGACTAGGGTATATAAAGTCATATAAAAATAAAACTAGTGGACAGAATTTAAGTATCTTTTTTTAGTAACCAAGGTCTACCCTACCCAGTTAATTTGGTACCAGAAACATTAAATTCCAAACAAGATTTGATTTTAAAAAAATATCGCGAACACACAAAGGGTCTATAAAAATGTTGCAAAGTCCATACAACGTAACAGTTAGGATCACATTCGAGTAACTAATAAAAAGATTATTACTTTTTCGCAAACTTTCATTGTAAACTTCTTTTACAGAGTGTATGATAAAGATATGTAAGGAGCAGTACATGACTCACATATAAAACTTTCTATATAAGAATCATACGAGTATAATCATAGAAACATATGAAAGTTGGACAAATATTTTTTTCGTAACACTTATTAGAAAATGTGTGTTTAAAACTAAACGTTTATGAATTTATTTTCATATGAGACTTATATGAAACATGTCATATAATAGGTATCACATGATACTCATATGTGGCTCCTTTTGTAATAGAATCATATGATTCTCATATGAGAATGAAATCATATGTTATCATATATGGCAAAATTACCAATGTAAGCAAAAACTCTTGTTTTTATCAAATAACTCTTGTTTTTATCAAATATCGAAACTGCCCCTCCGGAATTGTATATTTCTCGTAATTCGAAACAAATGTTGATTAACCTCTATGTTTATTCACAGACAATGGAGTTGGTTCGACTTAGCTTGTTTACGCTCGAAATGGTTTGGGTGTAGACTGGCCAGGTTCGAATTTGCCCAGGGAGGATTTGTTTCATCGTATCTTAACGCCTATTGACCTGCGACCTTTGCAGGTTAGTTGACATCATATACATGTATATCTAATATGCAATACATACTATAGAAAAAGTTGCAAACAAGCTAAGTCGAACCAACTCCATTGTCTGTGAATAAACATAGAGGTTAATCAACATTTGTTTCGAATTACGAGAAATATACGAATTCCGGAGGGCAGTTTCGATATTTGATAAAAACAAGAGTTATTTGATAAAAACAAGAGTTTTTGCTTACATTGACAATTTTGCCATATATGATAACATATGATTTCATTCTCATATGAGAATCATATGATTCTATTACAAAAGGAGCCACATATGAGTATCATGTGATACCTATTATATGACATGTTTCATATAAGTCTCGTATGAAAATAAATTCATAAACGTTTAGTTTTTAAACACATATTTTCTAATAAGTGTTACGAAAAAAATATTTGTCCAACTTTCATATGTTTCTATGATTATACTCGTATGATTCTTATATAGAAAGTTTTATATGTGAATCATGTACTGCTCCTTACATATCTTTATCATACACTCTGTAAAAGAAGTTTTGGACCACGGCAGTGTTCGAACCCGTACAATGATCGCTGAATCTTGACATTCGACCATAACCCTTATTATCTCAGTTGATAATTCACAATAGATCAACAATCAACAATAAATATCGTTTACAATGAAAGTTTGCGAAAAAGTAATAATCTTTTTATTAGTTACTCGAATGTGTCCGTAACTGTTACGTTGTATGGACTTTGCAACATTTTTTACAGACCCTTTGTGTGTTCGCGATATTTTTTTAAAATCGAATCTTGTTTGGAATTTAATGTTTCTGGTACCAAATTAACTGGGTAGGGTAGACCTCGGTTACTAAAAAAAGATACTTAAATTCTGTCCACTAGTTTTATTTTTATATGACTTTATATACCCTAGTCCAAACGTTTTTTACCGAGTATATAACAGGTATCACATGATTCTCATATGTCGCCTGTGTACAATACGAAATCAATGATAAGTAATCTATATATTATATTTCTTCGCAATAATGTTTTATAAAACATGACTTTAAAGCTACACTTACACATATTTTATATGCAACGATGTCATTTCATGTCTTGAGGTGATTATTATTATTGTTTCCCACTAGGGTATTATAATTTCCTAGACATTTCTATTAATTACCGGCAGACATGTTATATGAATATTTATCTTGTAAATATTCATCTTTCAGATATAAACTAATAAACTAATTCTTATTAACGCCAGTATATTGGTATATTTACGAGAACTCGCCCAGGCGCGCTCAAACAATGTGTGGTAGATCTTAAACGGTTACCACAGCAATTAAATTCATTGACATTGCTTCCTTTATACATGTATCAATTATGTATATAACTTTAAATTCAACGCTGACATTTAATACGCATTCTTGAAAAGCAGTAAGAACATCTAAACATGCATTTGAGTGTTTGTAGGGTGGGTGGGGTGGGTTTATAGTCCCTCCACCAATTAAAGCAATATTTTGTTTCGAATTACGAGAAATATACAATTCCGGAGGGCAGTTTAGATATCTGATAAAAACAAAAGTTATTACTAGATATGTACTGCTTACATTGGCAATTTTGCCATATATGATATATGATTTCATTCTCATATGAGAATCATATGATTCTATTACAAAAGGAGCCACATATGAGTATCATGTGATACCTATTATATGATATGTTTCATATAAGTCTCATATGAGAATAAATTCATAAATGTTTAGATTTTAAAACACACACATTTTCTTATACCTGTTATGAAAAAAAGTAATATACTGACGTCAATTAGTATATAGTTTAAATCTGAAAGTTGAATGTTTACAAGATAACTATTATTAACATGTCTGCCTGTAATTAATAAACATGTCTAATAGTGCATCTTCTAATGTATATTGAGCATATGACACACCCACTACAGCCACATATCATTCCAGTAAAGGCTGTTATTGGCCCAGCAGAGAGAAAATAAACGGTCAGGAGAACTGTCCAATATGGTTCATTAACACGTGTGTTATTTATGACCTCCCGCCTGCCGCGAATCATTATGCAGCCTTTCATCCACTGTTAATGAACTGTTAAATTGCTGAATGGTTTCATTTCAATAGGATCCGGGATGCAATAAATAGCAAGCTTGTGTTAAGGAGGCTCGATGATTACAATCAAAAGATATGTACTGGTAAACAACACTACATCCATAATGACCCATGATGTTTTAATGAGCAGTAAAGACAAAATTAAGCATTGTTGTTCATGCCTATGCTAAATATCGTGAACAGTCTTTTTGTAGTATATAATGAAAGATAATTTACAATACACATGTCAATTAAATGTCGAACAAGGTGATGATATACGTTTAAACCCTCCTAGGGTTAGTTATAACAGTTCAGTATTTTTTTCGCTTGAGACACTTCGTATTACGGTATTTTGTAGATTTGCAAATGGCACTTGATTGTTTTAGAGAATATTGTGATACATGGAAACTTTCATTAAATATAAGCAAGACTAAAATTATAGTTTTTAGCAAAGGAAACCCATCGCAAAATGTAAATTTCAAAATTGGAAATGATAAAATAGATATTGTCCAAGAATATAAGTATCTAGGAATATATTTTTCAAAAAGTGGGGCATTCAGTAAGACCAAAAAATACATAGCAGAACAATCAAACAAAGCTCTGTTTTCTTTATTACGAAAAATTAAATTACTATCGCTTCCTTTTGAAATACAAATTGATCTTTTTGACAAAACCGTGAAACCAATATTACTATACGGTAGCGAAATTTGGGGTGTTGGTAATATTGACGTAATAGAACGAGTGCAGCTTAAATTTTTAAAATTCATTTTTAATCTTAAGAAATCAACTCCTTCTTATATGGTATATGGAGAGACTGGAATTCGTCCTTTATCTATAGACATTAAAAGCAAAATTATTGCTTATTGGTCCAAACTAATAGAAAATATTAATAGAAATGAGAGTTATAAGCTATCATCCATGGTGTATTCGCTATTACACGATTTGTATATATCTAGAAAAGTAAAATCAGCATGGATGGACAATTTGAAAGATATTCTATGTTCTTCTGGTTATTCGGGAATCTGCGATGGCCAGATGTTTGCAAATTCAAAGTGGATGATTAAGTCTTCTTATCAAAGGTTAAAAGATATTTTTATTCAAAAATGGAGGGCCGAAATTGATAGAACATCAGACACTAATATGTATAAACTGTTAAAAACAGATTTTAGACAAAGTAACTATATAAAACTATTGCCTGACGTTTTATGCAAACGATTTATGGCTTTTATAACTAGAAATCATCGCTTGCCTATTGAAGTAGGGAGGTGGAGAGGGGTACCCGTAAACGAAAGAAAATGTGTAAATTGCAATGATATAGGTGATGAATTTCATTATCTTTTAATTTGTCCTGAATTTAGTGAAATGAGGAAGAAATATATAAATAAATTCTATTATAATCGCCCTAATATTCTGAAATTCACATCATTATTATCAGTTGAAAAATATGCGGAACAAAAAAAACTTAGTTTATTCATGGATAAAATAACAAAGAATGTAAGATTATATTAACTTCCTTAAGACATTTAAATAAAGATGACCAAACAGTGCTACATTTCGTTTCGGTAGAACGGTGCGTCTTTGGTCAAAACATGTATAACACTGACAAAATGCGCTCTACATTTCGTTTCGGTAGGGCTGCAGAAATACGAAATTAGTTTAAAAACCTGTTAACTTTAAAAAAATTGTTTTTGTATAAAGACATAAACATGCTATACAATTATCTGAAACGATGTTTACAAAACAATTATTATTGTTATTATTATATTATATTTTTTATTGTTATTATTATTATTATTATTATTAATAATAATAATAATACTGTAACATCTAGTATATTATTTAGTATACCCATATTTTGGTTAGAAATCCATAAACCGCACTGTTAGATAGTTTGTATATAGTCGTTTCCTGATGTATACGTGTTTAGAATTATATTTGATGATCTGTCGCCATTGATATAAATGTATTTTGTAACTGTTGCTTATGCTGTTCAAATGTATGAACCTAAGTGAATAAAGATTTGAAAATTTTAGTAAGGACACACAATCAGTTTTTCTTGCCCGTTCTTTTTTTTGTATATTGTATTTTTATTTTGCTCCCATCAAGGTACCGTATAACAAAACAATTTTACAAAGCATGAACATTGCACATGCCAATTTTAAAGGGACACAAGGCAATCTTGAAGTATTTGAAATGGGTGTCTCGATTTATATATCCAGTATCATTTTTACTTTTACCCTGGTGACATTTAAATAAATAAAATTTTAAGTATTCACTATTTCGTCTTATTATGCTATTAGTTTTAATATATTACTGGTGCAATAATATCAAAAAATAATAATATGCAAGAACAAGTGGCTTAATACAATTCCTATAATTAACATTGACGATTGAACACATGCAATTTATGTAGAAAAACTAATGGGATGCCGCTAGTTTTTAAAAAATCAAGATTGCCATGTGTCCCTTTAAAGGCTAGAATTAGAGGAGACTATAACAGTGAAGATTGAATCGAGGAATAATGTAATGCCTCTTAGTTTAAATATAAGCTATTATCGCGGGTATCAATGTCTGCAGGATCTTATAAAAACAACAACAAACTACCCTGTGATCTTGGGTGAAACATGTCTCATAATGTTTACAGTGTTAGCAAGACGGAGGCACTCACAATTTCCAAGTGTCTGGGTGGTGATTTAAAGCGTTTATCAATTTTGTTCAAAATTTAAACGTTGCCTTATCGTTTACATAAACTCAGCTATAAATTAGCACGAATGTAAGCTCCTCTGTACAGGCACTGTAAATTACCTAATACCAGTACTAATCTCTTCATTTCCATATTATTGAAGATGTACATTGCCCTTCCTAATGTCCTGGCTAACAAGCAGCACTATGCCTTTCGTTTGGGATGACCCTTCTTCACCAGAGGAGGTTGGGCAACTCAGCGTTGATCTTGGCAACGGAGCAGTGCGAGGGAAAGCGACGGAAATGGCACAAACTCCGCTTACCGGCTGCCTTGTAACGGCTAATTTCGACATGTCGTCCGTGAAGAGGTATACTGATTATTGTTGTTATTAGTTATCATACATAATGCCAATAAACAATATGATGTTATTGATCCAATTACTGTCATATTTATTAATTAACTACAATTTTACATCACTCACGAACGCGATAATAGATATATTCCAGCGAAGTCGATATAACCGGATTTACACATCACTCAAACGTGAATTATTTTGATTACATAGGCGAACTAATTTATCCTCGAATAGTTCCGACGTTTTTTTCTGTTTTTTTCAAAATGGCGTCCTTAAAAATAACAAAGCCTTGGTCAGATTGACACTGTTGTCTAATCATGACATGCAAACCACGAATAATATAGATTAGTTAATTAATATGTTTTACTTTGAATTAAAAGGGAGTCTCTATGTTTATGTGTTGAATTTATTAACAAGAGACACACTTAAACGCTTAGGAAACGAATTATAGTCATTTGGCAAAGATAACTAATGTGTTACAGAATAACTTCAATATAAGTTAAAACTGTAACGCAATTTAAAGAATTTAGGTCAGCTAGTGAGAGTCATTAATGTTGATACGTTAAGTAATAATGGTTCATTATGTTAGCTTTTGTTAAACGACAATAACAGCAAAAAAATAATCATTTATGTGACCAATGTCAATCTTTTTCACAATTTATTCATTTTCACTTGTCACATTTATGTCGTTATCGACTTAATGTATTTCAGACACTATACGCGATTGGTTATACTAAAAATGAACGAATTACAAGGACAGAAGCGACCTGGTGATGCAAAACGATTAGAATTAAAGGCAAAGAATGCATCAGCCTCACTTCCGATTGTCCTCCAGACCCTACACGTTTTAAGAATGGAAGACGTAAACACAGAGACAATAGCCCTCCAGACGCAACTATCAACGGATCGACGCATTTTAGAAGGAATTTCTCTATCGCTGGTGGCCGCCAGAAAAGTAAGGGTAATTATTGTACTATAAAGGATCGTTTTGTATCCAAAAAGTTCCTGTATCTATACATACCATAAGTACATTGATGTTTTATGAATATAATTCTGGATAGTAAATAAATATTATGGTGCGTCGCACGTGCGTGCGTGTTGTTAGGAGTATAGACCCTCCGGTCATTAACAAAATCATTTTAGAGTCACACAAAAAACAGACTCAAAATGAAATACTCAAAATGCCTTTTAGGAGCAGAACAAAACGTTCGTAGTTAAACATGTCAAATTGATTACGTCAATGATCTTGTACTGATGTGTACTTCAACTGTAACTCGGGCTAAACGTGCGAGCCGATATAACAAGATCAATAGGCGTAGCAGGAATTATTGATATAGCTGTTATTTACAACTACATTATTATATGAACAAATCGCATCGTGCTAATGAAACAGTATGAACAACAGTATATCAGCCCATATCACAGTACTCCATTTTGTTTCAGGTGCTTGAACTGTGTCAACGCAGGCACATGAATGTGAAAGTAGATGACTTCTTAAACGGGGTTTACATGCCGTATATGAGGCAGAATGTTTGCGAGAAGGTGGTAATTGTCACTTTGTTAGACAGAATCACCGAAGCACCAGATGATGAGGTATACATATGTATACATTTACCTGCAATATTTATATCAAGTATTGAATATATATGGAGTATTACTAGACTACGTTAATATATTGAGTAAATATAACGAATGTAATTATCTCGCGAGACCCGTAGTCTCGAGTTTGGTCTCGCCATTCGTCATTTATTTACTGGGGAAAATACAAGTCTTCCCATTAACGTAATCCGGTAAAAAAACACCATTTTTTTTATTACATGTCATTAATTTTATCTTATTAAAAGACAAAAATATCAAAAGTATATGCCAATAGTGGTCTCTTCGGTAAATTACAGCATACAGGTTTACCATCAACAATTGCATGTTAATCTCCGAGTTGAAGTTTTTGTTATAAAAAGTAATCCTTCCTTTCTTTGTTTGGAAGGGGCATTATAAGTAGAGGAACTTGCCCAGTCTATTCTGTTTCATTGTTGTATGTATAAGTAGTGTATTGAACAAAAGTAATGGATTACTGATGATCATTTTCTGATGATCATTTTCAAACTTTCGAATTTATGCAAACAATATCGAGTATGCTAAACTATTCTAACTACGTTTGGACACATATTACAGGAACAAGGAAAATATCGTTTCTTTGACATTGTTTATTATTTAGCAACTTTATTTGGTAAAATACAATAAAATAACTAATGTTATTGTTATATATCCATATTATAACATATGGTTTACAGTTACATTCTTTTCTACTCATTTTCGAGAAAATATGTAGTGAGAATAGTTTCGCGCTGATCCCTCGGTACGTGGGCAACTGTCAATGAACGCTGTACGAACTAAATTGAATAGCGTAACATTAACTCTTATACGTGTAATGTTATAAAAAATAAAAGCAGCACACAAACAACAGCATAACTATTATTACATTGTTAGGGTGTCCGTCGCAGAACACAATGCAATGTTTACATGATATACACACACAAGTTTTCTATGTTATTATTCCCATTATTCACCAGTAGCTTTTGAATTCATTTCCAATGCACAACTTAATGATAAAGACACATACCATTAATGGTGTAGTAATTTGGAACCACTCCATTTGTAATAGCTGATAACTCGCCACCTTTTTAGTTAAACTTTTTCTTTTTAATAGATCAAGGAAAATGTAACGGAAAACGGCGACGAATTAAGAATACGGAAACCCATGTTTTTGCGAGTGTGCCGTCCTACCGACGAGGGTCTAGATGAACTGAGACGGGTGGGATGTAAGACAAATCACTCCGCAAGAATTCGGGGAGTAGTTTGTAAAGTAGTAGTTATCCCGAAGGACATCTGCTGTGGTCTTCTTCTTGAAACTCTTAATAGAGGTACTTATTAATGTTATCAGTATTATTGAGATACGTAATTTAAATGTAAAAGGTTTTGAATGCTGTTTTTCTGTCAAATATTGGTCGAAAGTATATATTAGCTATTTTTATTCGACGTTAAGACAAACTGATCATTAACTCGTTCAACTTCTGTGTCTGAGTTGTTGAATTGT